>JAVLVB010001163.1:267449-283184 GCA_032876305.1 Orestias chungarensis
GGGGGGGGGGGGGGGGGGTTCCTTCAAACTCAATGCTTTGCATGTAGACCAAAATGTTAAATATGTGGATTGTGGCAAATGTAGCTCATTATAGCTTTCTTTCAATAATAGCGCCTTGATAGCAACATTTGTTAAGTGTTGTCCTGTTGACAGATTGTACCATCTGAATTGCTGATCTTTGCAGCTTCTCTAGAGTCACCATAGTCACCATAGTCCTATTGGCTCCTTTCTGATTAAAACTCTTCTTGTCAAAGTCAGTTTATTTTTTTATGTCAAAAATATTTTATTTTAAATATGTCATTTCCCCTTAACTCAACATGTTGTCGGCACTTTCTATTGACCTTTCACAAGAGCCAAATAAAATAAATTTTAAAAGAGAAAGAAAGTTCACCGGGTGTGAAAACATTTGAGAGATCCTGTTTGAAATTCAGAAAAAATAACCAGAGAACACTGGCACAGGGTTTTGCCGTTGAGAGTTTATAGCTTCAGACTTGAGTTTTTCCTCTGTGGGGGTTGTCTGTCTGTGTGCCTGCGGGCGTGTGATTGTTGCATCGCGCTCATAATAGGCCTCTGAGTGACTGGCAGAACCAATATCTTGCTTTCGCTTTGCCCTGCGCTCAGTGAGGCGGCTCGGTGTGCAGCTCCCGTCATGCATCTCAATTCCACAAACACAATATTCAGAGCTGAGAACGGGAGTCTGTTTTTTGATTAATGTCACCATGACAACTACATAATTCATGAATTGTATTAGGGATCCATTTGTCATTTCCAAATCATAATTCAGGATGTGTTTGGGGAGGGCAGGCTTGAGAGAACCTGCTATTGTCTCCTGCAATCATCAGAAGAAAGAAGCGGGGGAAATGCTGACGTGTCCTTGTTCTTGTCTGGGCGGCAGAAGCTGCTTTTTTCGTAGCAGAGAACCTTTAGCTTTATAATGACCTCTCTGGTCCGCTCATTTGGGTTAATCCCACCCTCTCTTCATCTCTCTGTGTGGCTGTCTGTTGACAGAGGCCCGACCGGCTCTATACTGACACCATTTGGTGCAGCAGTGGAAGGAGATAAAGAGGACGCTCATGAAAGCTGAGGAGCAGATCATTTCGAAATAGATCAATGGCTGGATTTTCACCGGAGCCCTAAAATGAAACGGAATTGTCCTCCTTTCTAAGCCAGATGGTGGGATTTTCACTGTTTTACCAGCTGTACCCAGACCCGATCTGGATGTTACAAAGAGATTTATCATTGTTTCACTTCCTGACCCAAAAAGTCAAACAGGATTGCAGAAGACAAAATATTTTTCCTGTTGGATCTTTGCTTAGCTCACAGATTTTAGTGTTTGGTTCCCTGCTAATATTTAACAATTTACTCTCTCCATGTATGGTTGCTACTCCCACCTAAAAGTGCATCTAAAACATGGTCATTGTTTTAAAGATGACTACTTCTCTGAGCTTGCATGATCAGACTTTAAGCAGTGGCAACCAGAAGAAAGAGCAGGAGCGCATTGAGCTAATCCTGTAAAGGTTTATGGATGAAGCACTTCAAGCACTAACACTCTAATGCTCAAATAAAATTTGCATACGAGGACTTTTAGTTGTCGCTGCTCCTCGGCTGAGCTCTGTATGTGTCCTATATGTTGCACCAAACAAACTGAGCACCGATATTCCCGGTTAGTCTGCAGACATTGGTATTTAAGTCTAACTGAAGAGTCCATACGAAACCCCACAGTGTTGCTGAAGTTTCCCGAAAGATAACAATAAAAACAAGGATAATATTGTCAACAATAAAAAGCGACAGAAAGTCCCTCAAGCTCTGTCGTGTTTAGCTTATTTGGTTTCTTTTAAACTATTATTAAACAAAGCTTCATGAATATAGAGTTAAATTAGGTTCTTGTGCTAGTTGTAAACATCTGGAACTTGATTAATTTATTTTACAGTAAATAAATGAAGAAAGGATATGGACCAAATATCAGTCCCATACTCTTTACATGGTTTCTTTTCTTACTTCCTTTTTTGTATTCTTGCCTTTGTCCTACTTTTCTCTTCCTAACTCCCTCTTTAGTACCCCTCCATTTTTCCAGTTTAATGTCCTTTATTTTGTCCCCTTTCTTCCTCCCTCATTCTTGTACTTGCATGTAATCTTACTTCTTCACATAAATATTTCTTTCCTTTCAACTTCATGACCAAACTCTGTTCCTCTCCTTTATCCCTTTTATTTATTTCCTACCTTGCAACTTAATTTTCCTCTTTATTTTTTCTGTTTGCTTTTTCCTAATGTCCTTTTGCCCCTTTATTTCTTTCTTTCCTTGTGTCCTTTCTATTCTTGCCTTCACGGTTTTCCTTCCCTTATTCTTCTCGTCTATTTCCGATGTCCATCATTTTCTTGTGTTATTGATTCCTTCGGTTTTTCCCTTCTTTACTTACAAACTTCCTTGTGACCTTGTTTTTTTTTTTTGCCAATCTTTTATTTTTGTGACCAAACTTGGTTCCTCCCCTATGTCCTTCTGTCCCTACTTTCCCACCTTGTGTCCTAATTACGTTTAATCTTATATCCTCATTCTCCTTTATCTTGTTCCTTTGTGTGTTCCTTTCCTTTTTCCTTTCTTTTTATTTCCGTGCCCCTTCTGTCTCCCTTTATTTACCTTTATACTTTATTTTCTTGAACATCGGTGTCATCAAGTCCTTCCTTCGTTCTAATGTCCTTCCATTTTGTAATTTCTTATATCCTTAAACTTTACCTATTTCTTTCCTATCTTCCATCATTTTGTCCCACCCCCATTCTGTCCTTCCTTCCCTCCTTTCTTCCTTTGTTTCCACGGCCAACCTTTCCTACATTTTTCCATGCTTTTTTAATAATGGACACAGGAATTTTGTGATTCTGGAGCTGACGGTGGCAGAAAGTCCGACGTTGTTAGCCCTTGTTGCCGGTGCTCCTTCTAACAAGACATTATACGGTATTCTGCACATGCAGCAACATGTCCACAGATAGAAACTACTTTCTATGACAGACTGAATGAGACACATATAAATAGAGCAGCTATTAAATTGTGTTTTACTGTAGAATTTAACCCGGTTGATGGACAGAGCAGATATCTTGGAAACTGGAGTAACTCAATAAAATCTCTCATCTAAAAGTTACTGTAACTGTATTTTTAGGAGGAAAAATGGCAAATGGGTTTCTGGAAATTTGTTTCTGTTAGGTATCTGTTGCCTATATGAAGACGGTGTGATAATGTGTCAGATTGTGGTGATTTTATGGTTATAAATGAGGATAAAACTTGAGCATTTTTAACGCGCGTGACATATTAAGCTTGTGAGAACAGCCTGTAAATTACTATGCTGCTTACCGCCACTTGATACTTTGATTACCATAATTACATCTACTCAGTATTCATATAATTTACTACCTCATTATAATACTGGTGATACTCATTCTTGATCAATATGTTGGAGCGTCAGAAAGAACTGCTGCAGTACTTTTTCCTCACTTTTTTGACATATTAGAGTGATAGAGCAGGAAAAAGCAGAGCATAAAGGTTACCGAAACCTGTGTGGAGTGTAATAGCATTCAACTTCCTAGAGTATCTTTAGGGTTTCTCTACAACTAAATCTTGATCATTTTGAAATGATTCTGTTCCAGCTTTACACATCCATACACCTTTGCCGTGAAATTTCCAAATATCGGTCAGGATTAATTTTGTGCTCATCTTTACTCATTCTTTCATTAATGCTAAAAAGCTTTCCTGTCTCTGCTGGGGTAAAAATATCATCTCCACATTAGTGGTGGGAGACATGCTATAGATTCAATATTTTATCACTATAATTTGTCAATAAAATAAAAAAACTGTTTCCGCTTTACTGAAAGAAACGTTATTTCTATCATCTAACGGCAAATAGTAAATTGGTTTAATTATATTTTTATAATTTATTTACGTTTATTAGATTTATGCTTTCATGGGACCAAAAGTTGAAAAAATGGTACAAATAAAAATCTTGACAATATATCCAGATAAAATTGATTAAAATATGCATTTGCCCCAATATATTATAATTCTCATCACGATCTGAGTTTTTTTAGCAACAACGATAACAAGATAAATCCCCATCCAAGCATCATGATTTGGGGTCACTTTTGTCACCATGGAGATGGTCGATATGATGAGGCGAGTTGCGCTACCGTTGAATTCAGCCCTCAAAGATCAGTGGTGCTTTTCTGCTATGTCCTTCCTCTGTAATAAACATTTAGGAAGATTTAATAATGTTTCTTTCAAGAAGTTTATGTTAAGGACAAAATATTTTCTGATCAAAGAAGCAGAGCTCTCAGTTTATTGGTAAGGAGAAGTTTCTAACCTTTATATTATTTGTTTTTGATTTCTATTTATTATTGTTTTTGTGTTTTATTTGGGTCAAGTTAACCTTTTGTAAGTAGACTTTGTAAGTTCAGCATTTTTAACCACTGTCTCATAATAATCATTCTTAAAACCCAGCAGTTTCTCTGTTCTAGCATGTTAATGCTGCCTTCTTATTGGTTATACTCTCATTTGAACCATCTCACTTCTTTCATCCTTAACTTTCTGCTCACTAAAGATTGCTGAGATCAGCGGGCCAGATTCTCCTGGTTGTACCGAGAAGCTTTTTGAAGAAGCTTTTACAGAGCCTGGGCCCGAACGTGACCTTTCACAGGGAGACTTCACCAACACTTGACATTTTCAAAACCTGTTTGAAAACTCAGTTTTATTCGTTGGCATTTAAACCAGACTACACCGTGACATTTGACTTTTGTCTATTTGTTTGCAAAGTGCATCTTTTTACTGTGTAACACACAGTCTGTTGTAATTCCAGCTCATTTGTTATTATTAAATGTGCTTTGAAATGATTTGACTTGATTTTTGTTGAACATGATGTCAACAAACAAAAGAAGTATGGAGGAATAGAAATATCCTTTACTGTCTTCACTTGGCAACATATTGTTTTAAGAGCCAAACATTGAGAATATGTAGTTTTAAATATGAAATAAATTAAAAAAAACAATTCAAAAAGCCTAAATTCTATACATTAGTATGTTTATTTTCCAGGGAAGGAAACTAATAATTGTGGCTTTTCTGTTTGCTGAGTTTTTTGCAACCAACATCCATGAAGCGCTTGACTATGTAGGACACTGTTGTCTGACTCCAGCCATGGACGGCCAATATCTTGGATGTTTTAGATGTGATAGTACTAAAAAAAAACTGGATTAAATACATGGGTATTACTCAAACCTGCTAAGAACAAAACTGGTTCATGTAATTCAGAGGTCATGAAAAATCAGATGAGTCAAACATTTGGTTCCCGTAATCCTGGAAGAGAAGATTTATCTGTTTAAAACATTTCAGGGGGTTATATTTTTCCAACACATAATTCCATGTTATAGTACAATATAGTACATATGTTACCTTCAGTTGGTATGAAATAGTTGCATATATCAATCAATCAATCAATCAATCAATCAAAATCACTCAAAAATACTTTATTTATCCCAAAGGGAAATTAAATGTTGGAGTATCTCATTTAACTGAGGACTTGTTGTAGATGTTGTTGGCTGTGGGCAGGGAAGATCTTTTGTTGTGTTCTGTTTTGCAACTAAGCTGAAGAAGCCTTTGACTGAAGGGACTCTGTTTTCCAGTAACAGTCTCATGAAGAGAATGTTCAGGGTTTTCTATGATTTTCCTGATCTTGATGTAAAATCCTTCTTTCTACCATCAACTCCAGAGATTCCACATTTGCCTCCAGAACAGACCCAGCCTTCTTTATCAGGTTGTTGAGCCTTTTTAGTTCCCTTACTCTGATGCTGCTGCCTCAACAGATGATGGCAGAGGAGATGACTCTCTCAACAACAGACTTATAAAAGATCTGCAATGTCTTGCTGCAAACCTTGAAGGATTTTAGCTTCCTAAGGTAGTAATATCAGTTCTATCCCTTCTTGTAAACGGCTTCACTGTTGCGTCTCCAGTCCAGTCTGTTGTCCAGATAAAAACCAAGATATTTGTATTCCTAGGCCATCTCTACTTCTTCTCCCATTATGGAAACAGGGGTTGATCTGACCTTGTTTCTCCTAAAATCTACAATCATCTCTTTTTTTTTTTCACATTCAAGATCAGATGATTGTTCCCACACTATGCCACAAAGGGTTCCACCAGCTCTCTGTACTCAGCATCTTCTCCATATCTGATGCACCCAACAACTGCAGAGTCATCTGAGTATTTCCGTTGATGACAGGAGTCTGACTTGAACTGGAAGTCTGAAGTGTACAAAGTGAAAAGGATTGGTGAGAGTACAGTCCCCTGTGGTGCCCCATGTGCTGCTTATCACCTGGTTAAAAACAAAGTCCTTCAGTCTGAGGTCTGTTGGTCAGGTAGTCATTGATCCAAGCGATATCAGAAACTGCTTAGAAGAGCTTTGCATGACAGCCATACTAGGCACCTTTTTAAACAGCCTCTTTCTCTTTGAGAAGCTCCGACCTTTTCTGACTCATCGTCTTAGCATGTCACTATAACTCTTCTTATTTATTCTGTCCTTTCAATGCATCCATTCAAAGGAGTAATGTGTTTTGCTAGATAAAGGAGCTATATTTTTTAATATTGTTTTGTAGAAATGTCAATTCAGGATATTATTGTGCCATTCCACCAGGTGTTCGCTAACAAATGTTGCCACAAGTCTAGTGGATCTGTGTAGAAACTGTTTTTCTGTTTGTAGGGAGAGGCTTGGTGGAGATCTGGAGCATGGTTATACCGAGGGAGAGCTGTTAAATTTTCATTGGGATCAAGCTGTGCAAGTAAAAACATCTGCCTCTGAATAGGAGGCTGTGTTGTTAGGGTTTTAACTAACGACTCACACTAATGGACGCCTGTGACGTTTAGCGTTTAAAGACTCAGTTTACGGACATGTTTTACTCTCGTTAAGAGTCAGAAACAGTTCAAGAATTTATTTATTCTGTATTTAAAAACACTACAAAGCTCATACGTGGCGATACAGTTTGTATTTAATATAAAATTCATCATCAGTTTGCAGCAGGTGCATCTGTAGGTCTCTCTTGTGATGAAGTCCCGGCACTGGAGAGAATAACATCTGAAAGTAAGCAAAGATCACAGATTAGTTCTTTTTATATTTTTAAATATTAGTGTTAGTTATACTTCTATAAATTACTTTATATGACAAAAGTGAAACTCACCTTTTCCTCCTTCTTCATCGATGCTCTCCTGGCTGGTCAGGGATGTAGCATCATTAACCGATTCTTTCTCTTTCCCTGCCCCCTCCCACAGGATGGTGCTGCTATTCTGACTGGACCCAAACCGCTGCCGGGGCGACACCTTGTTGTCGCCAGGACTGAAGGACTGGGAGATCCCGGAGCCCCCCTTGGACAAACCGATCCCCCAGCCGTGACGGGAGCCCAGCTTTCGCCGAGGCCCGCAGCGTGGAGTGATCGGAGTCCCTGGAACAGAGATCTCTGGATCTGGGTTGGATGTCGTTTTCCTCAGGGGTGTTGGAGAAACTGGAGCACTGCGTAGGTCTGAAACGGTACGAACAATAATTATATATATTAATACTAACATTAGTAATAACTAATATTAAAACTACGGTGTCAAGTCAGTTTTAGGTTTTTAAAATAGGAAACAGGATTTGTTTAAAAGCTGGAGGTTTTATATCAACCCAGACCTTAAAATCCAACATGGCTTCCTTACTCCATGAAAATAGTCGCAGTTTTTTTCCACTTTTAAAGATTTGTATCTAACAAATGAAACTAAAAGGTAGGTTGTTCGCTTTAGTTGATGATTAGGTTGGTTTATTGAATCATAATAATGTTTCAAACACAATAAAAGTGCTGAACAGTTTGTTTCTTGCTATGAATTCAGTAATAATTGGCAAACATTAACTAATATCCAAAATTTTTGTGATTAAAGTATTTGAAAATTGAGGTGAAGATAATTTTACCTTACATTACAAATGCTAAGACTATTTTAACCTTGGTTGCATTCAGAAATCCAGTGGTCTCTGCTCTCTGATAATCCTATTGCATAGTTACTGAAGAGACCAGTAAATTTAGAAGTGGCCCGTCTTCCTCTGATGAGTTGCTGGTCTGGCACAGCAGACTTAAATGACCGAATTAACTCCTCAGCATGTCATCGGGTTCTGCAGGAGCCCACTAATGATCTATTTATTTGATTCAGGTGTGTTGACCCTGGGTGGAATCTAAAACTGCAGCAGTCAAGTCTTTTTCAGGAAGAAATACAAGGATAAAAAAATGCTTTTAAAAAAAAAGCACAGTTTATAAAGCTTAAAGTTTAGACAAAATCAAAGCTGTATCAGAGGTAATTCATCTACTGACAGACCTTTTGAAGAAACATTTACACCCATACCAAAAACTTGACAATCTGATATTAACAACTGTATTGATTGAACCAGTTTTAAGAAATTAAAGCAGAGTTTAAATTCCAATTATGGTAGGAAATTGGAGCTAAACACATTTAAAGCGTCTCTGTGACAGCTGATGGGAAGCTCTTGTTATTCGGATGATAATCCGTCTTCAGTGGTTGGGTTTTAAATTATGCAGGGTCAAAACTGAAACCACCTCCTGGTTATATTACCATGCTACCGGTGTGATTTTGATTGGCCTTCATTAGGCCGATCTTAGCTTTTAATGAAACCTGCTCTTTCCACAGGACCTGCTCTACCTCAAGTTTAGCATTTAAACTGATCTGGAGAGTGGGGGAAAACCTGCAGCGTGTAGCATTGTACTGCCTAATTACTATTGTTCTGTTGAGTGACCTTGCTAATTTGTGTTAGCAATATAAAAAGATGAGCTAGGCTAAAGGATTTAAACATAAACAGGGCAAGTTTATTAAAAGTCTGTAACTGGGAGATGCAAACACTTAATGGTGCAAATACAATTTTGTTTTAAAAATGTGGCCAAATAAAGTTTTTAACTGCACCTTTACACAAACACAAAGCAGCTCAGATTGACTTGGCTTAACTTAACTCTACACAGTTTGGGTTGTTTTCCTTTATGATGGAGAACTGATCTAAAGAGAAAGATTCAGAAAAAGTAGTTCAATCTCATTGTGTGACTTTTTGTCAAACTCATGCCGTGTCCAGATTTAGGGTCTGCATCTTTCAGACATTGCATTTAAAGGCTGATTATGTCAAATTGATGCAATAGTGTCTTAATTGGGCCCAAAAAGGAGTTCTCCCTTCCTTGTATTTCAAAGATTGATTTGCTTTCTCCTTCTAACCCCATCCTGTCCTCAGATGCATTGCAAACTGAAAATATATATATTTTTTTTTTACTAATAGCGGATGAAGCAAGAGAGGAGCACAGTTTTAAATGCATCTATATACACTTAAAGCGTACAGGTGGGAATGTTACGGTAAGTAAAACCAGCGAAAAGGACAATGACTCCAGCCCAAATTAGCTGGTGCCATTATAGCTGAGTAGGTGAACATGCAAAAGGGTCATGCGTTTTCTACTTCAAATCTGAACATTAAGAGTACATGAAGTACATTTTTCCACATTTTAAATGAGACATTATCACTCCTGACCACTGGGAGTGTTGTTTTATCCCAAAGGTTTCTTTATAGAACCTGTTAAGAGATATTTCTAGGACAAGCTCTACTTTAGCATTGGTAGCATTAGTGTAAGCATTCTCTGGTTGGCTCAGGATCAAGGAATCTTTATTTGTCATCAAATCACATGTGGTACATGAGGTGGGACGAAAATTCTAATCCCCCGGTCCAGTTTACACCCTGATAGCAATTTTAAATAATGTAATAAAATATAAGAGTATAATAGGTTGCAAGGCCCAATAATCTTTTAGGACCAGTACACTACACAACCTCTTTACACTGCATTTATTGTTTTAAATTAAGAGGTTTCTATTGTCTGTGGTACATATTTCACAGAAGGGCATATACAAACTAGAAATAAAGAAAGCACATCTGGCTTCTTGTCATGAAACAGGAAGTTGTAATCCAGATCATAGGATATGTTCAAGCTATCAAACCCATCCGGAGTTTGATATTCTATAACAAAATTCCTGCTTCAAGAAACGTGCAACATGAAGCATGCTTACACAGTCACTCTGAGCGACATTAGGTAGAAATTATTATATTTACACGGCTTTTTAGCCACTGCACTGAGGAGCTGCTCTTCACTGCTTAAAGCTCTCATTTTAATTACCATGATAAAAATGTCCTATTACTGGAGCTTTTTAGTCACAAACCTGTATACTACGTTGGATTGGTACGGGTTTTCTCCTGCACATTAGCTGCTCTAAAGTTGCTGAAATAGCAACATTTAAGACAATATGCTGAAAAAGTGAACAGCAGCAGCTTTTTTTACCCAGCTTACGAGCTGAGTGAGAGATATTTTCAATACATTCAGCCCTCACACAGCGCAGGGGTTTGCTTTCGTTTCATCTTGTACAGCACGGATTTAAAAAATAGTAGTTGCAATACTCGTGACACCTCACTGAAATCCGCTGTTTGAATATGGTCTAGATTAAATAGAATACATTAAAAGAAAAAATGTAAATCAGGAGTTTCTTGGCAGTTTTTTAGGTTGATTTCGATATCGATATTTGTTGAAAACTACTAATACAATTTTTCCTTCTGATATTTTCACTCTATCTCTGACAGCAATCCTCTTGAAACAAACAAGACGTTAGCAGCTATTTTTTTTTTGGGAGCTGGGATACAATTAAACACTTTGCCAACACAAGATTATTAGGTTAAAAATCTGTACTTAAATTTGGTAAGAATCTTGGTGAAATTTAAGAAAACTACCTTAAAAATGTCTGCGGGGATATTTCAATGTTAGTGAAGGCATCAAGAGGGAATAAAGCCTCACATATCAAGTCTTTTCAATGTGTAGCTAGCAGGAAAAAAAGCCCGGCTTCAGTGAGTTAAGGCCCTTTACAAGTAGAGATGTGAGATGAGAACCTTATCAGTGCAGACCACACTCCGTAGTCATGAGATGATTTGTATGCTTGCCTGCACCCCTCCCTTCATGGAGTCTTTGTGAAAACCAGTCAGCTGACGTTTCCGTGTTAGTTAGCCTAAAGAAAACAGGTTGTGTGCCGACCTGGGCGTGCCAACATCTCACCGGGCTTTGGTGTATGCGAGTCTGACATAAATTCATTGCAGTCGGCCAGGTTTTCTATGCTGCCTGCGGCGGTGAAGAGGGCACGTCCCTCCCTTCCTCCTCCTCCCCGAGGCTTGATTAGTTTCTTCATCCTGTCTGCGATCCAGTTGGACTTCCTGTGAGGACACAGGAGACTTTTACAACAAGGGTCAAGCGTTTCAGTGCTTGGCGAGTCACATTATGTACACAAGCCGGTTTTCGCAAAACTGGTAGGATGCCAGCTGTTAGTAGGAGATGGCCAAGAGAACAGCCACAGTGGAGGTGTAATAGCATCATTAGTTGATGTGTTTGTCTATTTCTGCTTCAGCCTGATTACACAACTAAAAATTATTTAGGTGAAGCACAGCTGAAGCAAAAGTATTACAATGACTTCTTGTAACGTGTGAATACTGTTGAAAAGCCGAACAACAAAGAAGCTCCTTAGTGTTTTAGATCATTTTATTAACAAAATAAAAAAGTTTCACAAAATCTGAGTGTGCATCCTTTTTATTTCCTCAAAGCTCATAAAACTATCAAAGAGCATTTGGCTCCTGTAATATTGCCTTTTTTTTTATGGTACCAATAATATTCACACTGGAAATCATATTGAAGAGCAGAAAGCAGCAGGGTGGTGAGTTTCTGCATTTTAACTCGGAGCAATAATGTTCAACTGCTTCTTAAAAGGATTTAGACAAAATTAGTGACTGAGATGACTAAAAGTTACAGATGGCTGACAATTATCCATGACTTCAGCAGAGTTATTTGGCCCACGAAGCGATGCCAATTTTACAATTATGGGCTTCTTACGGATGAAGAGAGGCCAGAAATTATTGGATTTTTGTCTAATGTCACTGTCAGTCCAATTTTAAAATATTAGACCTATTAAAATCATCAAAAATGACATAGATTATCTTGATTATAAAAATGTTTCAGCTCTTCGGTTTAACAAATATATTCTTTCTTTAAACTAACAACTTAAAAAACTAAACAAAAAGAAAGACAGTTTGAAAAGAGATAACTCTACGAGCTGGATGAGGATGAATAATCAGACTCTGAATATGCGTAAGAACAGGAAAGGCATAAATATTTCTAATCCGACTAAAAAACACTGTAATAAATACATTCATTGAAGTCATATTTGACCAGAGCTTTGCTCCAAGGCCCTTCAGAACAACCTTGGTGATGGTTGGTGGTTTTCAATGTTGCCACATCAACCTCATTTTCCGACAGTGTTCTGAATCTTCGACATATGAATGTTTTTCTGACTCTGAAGCGTTACACTCAAAGAATCTGAATGTCCGATAATACATATTAAAGTGTCACCTCTGTAAATTATCTTATTTTGCTATTTCATATTTCAGTTAACTTTAAATATTGATTAATATGTTTACGCTTTAATGTGAACTTATGTTTTTATTGAACAGACCTATTACATTTTTTTAAACATGAATACGAAACATTTTTCGTCTGGACACATTTATCTACAATATTTTGCCATTTTATCGTAATTCTGTTTCTGATTGGTATGAGGCCAAATTATAGTTTGTTAAGGCCTAAGGAGCTAATTATTTGATTTGGTAAAATCACTTAAGGGTTACTTAAATTGATTTAATTAATAATAAACTGAAACGACAGCCTTCTAGTCTGCAGGCTGAAAAGCATCTTTATAGGTCCAGTAGGTCAACAGTTTACAATCTGGACCAAAGTAGTCTTTGTATGATCCGTTGTGGGAATGTTAAAAACTTAAATGCAATTCCAACATTTTGAATTTCTTCAATCTAGCATTAAGTAAAGCTCAACCTTTTCTTCTGATGAAAGTTTAAGCCTTAATAAGTTTATCTAGCACTTATCCTCAATTCTTATCTAAAAACTTTCCCTTTTAGTCTGAAGAAGTAAAAAAGGAAACTTTTGCAGTGCAATTTAAATTTCTGTTCCCTTTAAAAACCTTTAATCAGGTTTTTCATATTTTTGTTAAGACTTTCTAAAACTGGTAATAAAATATTTACCTCTTAATGTAGCAGATTCTGTTTCAAAAATAAAAAACAAAATACATGAGGCAAAATAAAAACAAACTAAAAGCTGGGAACATAATATTTGTTCCCTGTAAGAAAATTTCACACATTTCTTTTGTAACAAACAAAAACAAAAGCTGCAAAAAAGTTTTAACATAATTTGGATGATTTTATGAACATCTGCACTTTCACAGGTTACACATGTAGGGGTGCACTTAAGTACCATTAAAAAAAAAAAAAATCTATGCTGCAAATGTAATCTCTCATTCTTATAAACCTTTTTTTTTCTTCAGTCTTAGTTAAAAACTGCAGAAATAGATTAACTCATGATAAATGGATTTTATTATTGAAAACTTGTCAAAAATTATGAAAAAAAGCATAATCAGCTTCTGCTGCGATGAAACTGAAATAAACTAAATAAAAAGTTCTTATTTAAGAAACATGTTTTATCTTCTGCAAAAATAAATGATTCATTATAACAGTTTAATTTACTCGCATGTTTAGTTATAAAACCAACAAAAAAAAACTTTATAGTTATATATAAAGGTAAAAAATAGGTAAACTATTTTTGAGAAATGGAAAATTTCAGCTTAGGAAAATAACTAAATTAAAAAACTAAAATAAATAAACAAATAAAGTGTTTACTTTTGCTTTGGAGTTTATGATTGACTTGTTTCTCTCCCCTAATTGATCTTAGCAAACAGAAGTTTCAGAATTTACAACACATTTAATAGGTTTTGAAGCATTTTTAACAGAATCTTCAGCAGGAACTCTCATAATTACAAATAATGATCAGTCTGTTAATGAGTAATGTCAGCAAATACATATTATAATAAACATTTGAGATACTGTAATATACACCGTAGGGTTTTTACCTTATACTGCTAAAATAATCTGCATTGATATGATCTCTTTTCTCCACCAACTTCTGCTTTTATCAAATATTGGATAGATTTTGAAAAATCCACAAAAATTCCTGTTCAGTGTACGTAATTTTACTAAAGCTGCAATAAAAACTACTGGCACACTACCTCAAACAGCAGGTATATTCAGAACAGTGTAATATTTGTGTGTAATTATGCTTTTACTTGGCTTTGCTGCCTGGCAGTTGCATGTTGGGCTCCAGGACTCTGTACTGATCCATAATCTTCTCCACCAACTTTTGCTTCTCCCGGCGGAGTTCGCTCAGCTTCTCCCTGAAGGCAAATGCATGAATCATTAGATAAGGAAGGAGAGAAGATTTGATTTCTTTCAGGCAGACGTTATCAGTTTATATTACTTGTATTATGCAGATTTTAGGTACCTAATGTGGATGTGTTATCCAACCGTAAGCTTACTTTTAAGAAACAGAGTCTATTGTGATGTTTGAGCTGCATTGTTTTCAGAACCTTCACAGAAGATTAGATGAGCTAATGTCGGGTGTATAGAGATTAGAAATAAAGGCCCTGCTTAAGGAATGATTTAATCCACCGCCTAAAAAGTAAATAAAGCTGCATTTTTTTTAAATGAGCAGCCGCTTATTTACCTCTAACACTGTTCATTTTGGCAGTAGCTTAAAAGAAATATCTTCTATTCTTTTACTCACCACACCAACCGCATTCAGACTAAAATAAGTCAATATGACCTTAGTAGCCTGGCTATAAAAATGTATTTAATTTTCTCAATTGTTTTTCTAATGATGTATTGAGTGAGACAAAAAAAAAATTACGCTCTAAACCAAAAATGTGTAAACTAACACAGTTTTTTTCTTTATGTTTAAAGCTTATTTATGTTCCCTTGGGTTGCAAAAGAACCAAAACATAGCTCATAAAGTTTGGTACCTTCAGTTTAGATATATTAACATAGTCTGAGATAAAAACCTTTTAAGCAACCATAAAATATAATAAAATAATCAATAAAAGGAATGCAAACCATACTAGACCAAGATAACACAAAAAGCTAAGCTACCCTAAAATGAACTATAATAACCAAAACTAAACGTTAAATAAACCAAGAGGATTTAAACTAACAAGTTAAGAAATATTTGTACGTAAGGTAAACAAAGATCAGCTATAATAAACTAAAATAATCTGTATTTTCAGATTATCTACAAATAAACCTTTGCTAAAATAAGGTAAACTGAAAAATACGCAAAGATAAATCAAAATAATAAGTAAAGCAAGCATTCCTACACTAAACAAAGGAAAACATCTAAAACAGGCTACTAAAAAATAACTGGATAAGATAGGCAGATATAAAATGTGCTGAAATATGATAATTTAAGATTAACTACACTAAAATAATATAAAGTAAGCTAAAATAAACAGATTATTTGGAAAAAGTTACAATGTTTTGTTGTTCTGATATAAAAAAGGATAAAAAAACAACTTTACTTAACTTTACATCTTGAATGTGATCCAATTTCATTTGAATATATAAATGTGCTTATGCTCTTATAATTGTAGATTATAGTATAATTATAATTAGATTATATATATATATATATATATATATATATATATATATATATATATATATATATATATATATATATATATATATATATATATATATATATATATATATATATATATATATA
>JAVLVB010001163.1:287741-301705 GCA_032876305.1 Orestias chungarensis
ATATATATATATATATATATATATATATATATATATATATATATATATATATATATATATATATATATATATATATATATATATATATATATATATATATATATATATTAACTTGAC
The DNA here is from genome assembly GCA_032876305.1 of Orestias chungarensis. NCBI lineage: Eukaryota > Metazoa > Chordata > Actinopteri > Cyprinodontiformes > Cyprinodontidae > Orestias > Orestias chungarensis. The sequence continues at coordinate 287,859 of JAVLVB010001163.1, forward strand.
TCTATATATATTAACTACTCTATATTATATTAACTCTATATATTTATATATATTCTAACTTGATTCAAGTCCAAGTTATATTTATTAAACATTAGGACTGAAGCTTCAAATACATACAGGTATATTACCAGACCTTATTTCTAGCAATTGCTATTTTTAAATATATCCAGGGTCCATGAACATCAGTTGTACTAATTACATTTTATGTTAATATAATTTCAACTGTATTATGGAAGAATCCGACAAATAAAGGTACTTTTAGATCTTGTCTGTCTGACTATGTTTGTAGCTAATACCGGAAAGAAAAAAAAATTATGAAATTGCTAAACGTTTGCAATACTGAATGTTAAATCTAAACAGGAGTGTCCTATTAGAAGTGCAGCTCAATCTATTTAAAGAATCGTATAATTAAGCTGTGGTGGTCACTGTGTGTGATATGTTTTAAACACCAAAATGCTTTCAGTTGTACTTTAAAGTGTAAAATGATTAAAGTAATTTCATGAGCAGCTGGACCAACCAGCAGAGTACATCTGGTAGTTGACTTCTAAAACCTTTTACAGAAAGCCGATTTCCACCTGTCTCATCGCTTTAATGTGTTCAAACTGTTGTGCTTGTTTGTATTTTACAGAGGTCTCAGTGGTTTGGATGGGGAAAGATGCCTGTGCTCATTCAGAACTGCTTGGTATTCAGTGTCTGTCAGGACAAATACATAATTTTTGGCTGATACGTCAAGCTGAAAATGGCTTTTATATCACAGATGTGAGATTAGACAGCTACCGCTTCACGCTGATGATATTACAGCCGCTCCTCCCCGGTAGATCTATAGGGAATGCTCACCTGCTAGGAACTCCTATAAAATCCCTCAAAATTACCACTAATTCTCATAGATATATTTGTTTGTATTATAAGTGGCTAATAAGTGTGAGTGTCTGCATCATGAAACACTAAATCCTGTTTAAACCATTTACCCATGAGCAGCAAAACACCTGCTTCTCTACAGGATTTAGATTTTAGTGTGGGTTTTTCATGCTCGAATCTTGTCACCTGGTACTGGCTGGTGAGCCGAGCGTTGCTGAGGTCCAGACTCTGATTGGTTTCTCTCAGGATGCTGAGCTCTCCCCCCAGTCGAGTCTTCTCCAGCTGGGAGGCACTCAGCTCCGCCTTTAGCACGGAGCCCTGAGCCAGCAGCTCCGCCTGTGAGGCCAACCAGTCCTTCTGCTGGGCCTGCAGCCTGCAACGCCAACATGCACGGTCACCGTTGTGTCCTGTGAAGGGCTCTGAGTCACAGTTTGCTGAGTGCTCTCTTAGAGACGCTCCAAATTATCATCATTATACAACACTCAGGATTCCTGGCAGAGCTAAAAAAGCAGCAAACAGATAAGATCATGCATATTCATCACAAACCCTCAGTGAAAAACACCTAAATATCTTTGTTTTATTTCTTTTTTTAAAACAGGACGTTGCAAGGTAAACATATTTTCTTCTGCTGAGGATTAAAAATAAAAAAACATGAACAATTTTGTTCCGAGATAAAACAGAACCAGCACAGATGATTCAGCTTCATCTGGTGCTTGAAACTCAGCCCTGTTTGCAAGGATAGATATATTGATTGAAGTATTAGGAAGACCTGGGATAAATCTGAGGCTATCTGTGAAGAAACGAAACCTCAGACAGGACAATGATCCAAAGAATACTTTAGATTGTTTACGTGTAATTTGGTTATTGCAAGCACCTGATAAATATTGAGGTTTGCTTGCAAACCTAATTTGCAGTTAGCGGCTGGATCATTTCAGTTGCAGCTTTTTGTCACATCGTCTCTACTGAGTTCATCATGTGCTTAGCAGCTGCTTCTTTTATGCTGGGAAACGTAGCAGATGGAAAACAGGTTTTTTGCACAAAATCCTCCAAATAATTACATAAAATTTCAGTCAAAAATATAAAATTTAGGAGGTTTGAATGTTTAAATTTAATTAATCAAAAATAAAAATGAGTCACCCACCTCCTGATTCAATAATAGGTAAATGAGATTTACTGTTGATGCAAGTTTGAATTTGACAGTGAGGCTTTTTGCTTTATCTGTATCAGTTTTATTCCCTAAAAATAAACTGGAAATTACTGTCTGTGGCTTCATTGCCACACTGTCAACTCCCACAAGAAACAATTTAAATACATTGTTTCTGTAGATTGTCTGAAAATATCGCTCAATAAATCTGGAGTCTCTGCCGGTTAAAGAGATAAAACAACTCTCATGTCTCTGCGTTAGTTAGATTTGCACTGTTGAAGAACAACAACATAACCGGATTATCAAAGTGTGAATAGTATTTAACACTGCTGCTAGAGATGGATGGTATGATTGTGTTTATTATCGGGCTTTGACAGACATTGGATTTGGTACTAAAGTACTGGAAATTATTGATGTTTGAATCCATTACTGACTCATTGACTTACTCACGGTTAGCCGAGTGTAAAGAACTGACCGAACAACGATTGGTTCACAAAAGCTACATCATCTGGTTTGTCATTTCAGGTAAACTCCATGTTATATTTCTGCTATGATCTGTAAAAACAAACAATGAGATGCTAGCTGAAGCTCGCCTCCACTCAGAAAACAAACTAATCAACTGGAGCAGGGGATATCGCTTGCGCATCCGCGGACAGGAGAACGTTTCCGTCACATGCATCAGTGCAAAAAAGGACGCTTTTTGCCATATGTGTAAAAAAATTTCAGATTATATCAGGTGATTTATTTTCTTTAATGGTCAGAAAAGGATATAAAAAAGTGCTACTCTAACACTACAGGGTAACCGACTCAGTCAAAACTCAGTAAAAACTTTGGTTAGCGGGTTAAAGACTTCCAAACACGCAGTTATCCTCATTACTTGCAAAATATTTCTTTCTGGACAGAACGGGACCCCTTTCACTGACTTGGTGAGGAGACCTCTGACCTGAAATTGAATGGAGCTGTAAGTAAAGATGGTTATATTAAAACTTTTTAAAGACAATTTGAGACAGATACACAAAATGTTTCCTTTCCACACGCTTCCTCAAGCTGAGATGAAATCAACTCATTAGTAACATTATAAACAACATAATTTAGATGTTTCAATCATCCAGTATGGTCAAACCGTGTTTTTACGACTTACTTTACGGCTACATAATTTGTTGTGCACCTTTTTGTTTGCATTTCTTTTGTAAAATTGTGGAAAACATAGAATATGTTATGCTACTTACGCTAAGCGTTGGTTGATACTTTTAACTATTGTGGGGTTTTGTTTAACCTGGGAATGGTGGACTTATACAAATATGTCCTCTGTGTTTGGTGCTTATGAATTACAAACTACAATGTGAAAGAGTTTCCCACTAGATGTGCATTTCTTGGGATTTTTTTGTTTGTTTTTGCAATATGTTGTTTTATGCATTCATGCACGCTTTTGTATATAATAAAGTGTTTAAGTCTTTTGTGTTCATGCTTCGTCTCTGCAGATTATGTTTAGCTCCATCACTCAGTTATAAGAGGCATTAGCACGATGATGGCTGATTAATTAATTATAGAGTACAAAAATCTTATGATTATGATCATTAATATTATATACCCATCAGCCTCAAGATAAATTACAATCAGAACCTCTTATTTTGAACTGCTGATCTCAGTAAGCCTGTTTTTCTTTTTCTGAAAAAGGTTTTAAAAATAAGTATGTATAAAATCAGATATTACCATTAAAAAAGTCCCCACAACAAAATGTATATTCACAAGAAGGTCTTGAGTTTAGTTGCTTCTGTGTTATGGAGTGGAGGCTTGTTTTCCTGCTCTCCAACCTAAATGTCTGCAATCAGGAACAAAAATGCATTCGGTGCATTATTTAGTACATTTGCATTCAAATCGATTCCTGCGTTGCTCGCTGTGCCTCATATAGAAGTATTACCGCTGCAGCTCCCTGCATTCAAATGAAAAAGACTACCATGTGAAAGGCTGATCAGATCCCATGAAAGCGACTCTGAGGAAGCTGTCTGGATCGGTTACCTCTCGTTGTCGTCTTTCAGCCTCTCCAGATTGCGTTCTCTCTCCAGTGCACTCTGTGCCTCTGCTTCCAACTTCTGCCTCTCCAGCTTTATCTCTCTATCCTGGTCCTCCAGCTGGGCCTCACGATCCACGTGCTCCTTGTACCTTGAAAATACAAACATCACTCAAAGCAACGGGGAATATTAACTTGAAACGGTTGACTAAAACATCCCGGTCAGATGTGTGGCTTTTGATGTTGTTTTAGGAGAACTGATAAAGTTTTTATACCTCCCCTCCAGCTCCCTGTGTTGAGCCTCCAGGCTGCGATGGCTGGCCCTCAGCTGTGAGTATTTCTCCAGCAGCTCCTCCAGCTCCACCTCTTGCTGCTGCTGCAGCGCAGTCATCCGCTCATGGTCCCGCCTCAGACCCTTTGTCCTGGCCGCTGACTCTTCTCGTTCCCGCGCCCACACCTTTGACTCGGCCTCCAGGGTTGCGCGCCGGGCCTCGCTCTCGCTGCAGCGTGCCAACGATGTGGCATGCTGGGAGCTTAGGGTCGCTTGTTCCACCTAAGAGTATAGACAACAGAGGGTCCATGTCTTTTGGATTTTCATTTAAGACATGACCACGAGAGAACATGGTGGTCCAAAAATTAGGTAAGCAAACAAACTGAGGACATGTAGAGGGAAAAATAGAATATATAAAGCAGTTAATTCCTACACAATTGTCACAGAAATTAGTAAATAATCTATGAAAGCTAAAATAAATATAACTTAGGACAAGTTTGAAACATGGCAAAAAGTTCTAGTCACAAGTCGTCCATTTTACATGTGATGTGTTTCAGGGTTGAAAAAACTTGAAAATGATCCAGCAGCCAATTTGAATTAGGCGCTAATGTCAGATTTAGCCATAGTGCCAAGAGATTTGTCTGGTGGAAAACTATGCTGTGCCTTACCTTAACACACCACATGGTAACATCATGCTGCTGTGAGGATATTTTTTTGTTTAATATTGACATGGAGGCAATAGTGAGTAAATGAGGAGACGAGTAGTTCTGCAAGGAATCCTGTTAGAGCCTCTGAAAACCTTCTGGGTTCCTTCCAGGGTTAAACAGGTCAAACGTCCAGACATAAATGTTATTGAGAATCTTGAAAAGAAATGCCTACAAAGGATTTTTGTCCAATTTGACAGTGTGAGCTGCAGCAAGAGTTGATTCCACGACCTATTGTGGTGTCCTGCTCCTCGTTTTTCAAGGCCACAGAGATGCGGGAACAATATTTGCACTTTAATGTCATCTCTAACACCAAAGTGCACTCTTAAGGTTTTTAATAAAAAATAGGCTCGCAAAAAAACAGAATAAGTGAAATTTTGAGAGTCCCTAAATTATTGACATTATGCTCTTTTTATGATGCATTTTGAATATTTTATGGACCATGTGTGTAAAATAGAACATCTGTGTCATTTTTTTGTTTTACGTAACTTCCTGCATGGCAGCGACTAGGACTACTCTGATGTCAAAACAGGTTATTAAAAATAGCCGGTAAGTGTTTTGGTTAACACGAGTTAAAGAAGCTACCGTGGAGGTAATGAGCTCTTGGTTCAGCTTGTCCACTCCATTCATCCATCCCACCCTCTTGCTGTGTGTGTGGTCACCTGTAGCTTAGTGTTGAGCATCTGCAGGCTTGTGCATGAGTCCTGCAGGCTGAGGCTGTGGCGGCGCAGAGCTTCCAGCTGCTCCCTGAGGTGCTTACAGGCCTCCTGGGACTGAGACAAGCGAATCTGCAAAGCCTCTTGGCTTGCTGCTGAAATGGCTTTCTGAGGGAGAATGTAAAAAAAAAAGAATTGTACGTTTTAACAAGGTCTGCAGCAACACTGGCTCTGGAAGTATCCATGTTATTTGGATTTGAGTAGAATCAGCAGCTGATATTTTATATTACTCTCATGCAGGTCAGGCTTTAAGGGTTATCTGACCTTTATATCAATCTATGAACATAGAAATTTTTCCCACATCTGTCCAAGTAAATTTCTAAATAAAGGTTTCTGTGAATATGCAAACCTATCACTGACATTTGACACTGTACAAAATTATTAGTCAGACATAATCTGATAGGAAAACATGCTGACACTAGTTAAGAAACAACAACAAAAAGCACAATGCCTTGCTACAAAATTAATCTGCAGCAGCACATCACAGCCAGTTTCTTATCCCACCACACAGTTCAACTGTATTTCTGCACAGGAGCATGGATTGGAGAGTCTGCTGCCTGAGGTTTGTGTGTGACAGCTCTTTTTTTAACACCAAATTTTTCTCATGTTTAACACTTGCACACTGCTGACTCAATCATGCGCCAGGAGTTTCTTCTTCCGTAAATGGTCACCTTCAAATTTTGCTTTCCTGCAGCACAATTCACTCCTCTGACGACAACCATTAAATGCCCGGGGTAGAAGATTGAGCTATTTCTACATTGGTTGACAACTAGTCCTCCAAACTACAGCTAATGTATTTGGTACTTTCAACCCGAAGAGGAAATCTTACTTCTATCAAATTATACAAAATTAACAGCAACAAATCATTTTGTAATTTGAATTATTTTATTGCAAATTTATCAAACTAAGAATATATATCTACGAAACAATCTTGTGCTTTTTGGTGCATATAACGCTGTCTCATCAGTATAAAATGAGACATTTGGTTTAGGCGTAGACATGACAGAGTAACTGGTGGTGGAGGTTTTTGGGCTTTTATTGGTTTTAAGGTTTTCTCTTTAAATGGGATTTTTGTTACTCATATTAGCTGTTATAAACTCTATTCCATCTGAAGATTTAGAGTCACTGATTGGTTAATAAAAAACCCACGGTCAATGTTATACATTTGAAACTGCCTATAATTAGATCAGAAAATATATAATAACCTCCTGTTTAGCTTCATCCTTGTTAAATATATGTTTAAAAGCCCAAAAAAAAAACACATATTTAAAATATGTTTTCTAACTCTGCTTAGAAGAGTTTCAACATTTGATGGTTCTGTACATTTTATCTTAAGAGCCTAATCCTGTCTCCAATAGAGAAACACTGCAGAAAATTCAGTTGTGTGTCTTACGTTGAATAATTAGTCCACCAAAAATATTTGAGATATGGAGTATAATTAATTACATTATTTGTTATTTCATAATATAGTTTAAAACAACACAAGTTCTATTTTTATTATAGATACTTTAAATACACCCCTCTCTGAGAGTTTTCACATAAGAATCAAATATGCATCTAAATATGTGTGGAACCAGGAATTGAAGCCCAAAGCTGTTTACTTCTTCTTTCAGTCGTCTTTAATCTGTTAAAAGTTTTACAAGCTGAAATGCAGCAGCGGGTGAGAAATGCACTGGATGAAGGTCCTGACCTTGGAGATGATGCAGCTTCACTCTAACAGCTTGATGTTGGGGGTTAATGTTAGTTTTTGAGGCAGAGAGGAACAGCATGAGCTGCATTAGGGGAGCAGCAGAGGAGATAAGGAAGATTAACAGTAGCCGAGGTGACATTTTAAAACTGATGAGCAGAGATAAAAACCAAGTTCTGGAAATAAACCACCACGCTCGGGGAAGTGGCCTTGTGCAAGCTGATAGTCGCAGAGTGTTCCTACAGCACCAATTTTAGCAGAACACAGCCTAAACCCTCACGTACACACACATCCTTTCAGGCTTACACCTTACCTCTTTCTCTAGCTCCAGCACCCTCTCGCTCAGCAGCCTCTCTGACTCTCCTGTCGTGTGTTGCCGGGTCACGGAAGGGGCGAGGTCTCTGCCGGTTTCAGGGCTTTGATCAGGATGTGACGTCTCGTTTTTGTACGACACCTCTGAATTTGAAACGGAATGAGATTCGCTAGTCTTCAGCTGCTGTGCGAGCGACTCGGCTCTCTCCTCAGCCAGCTTTAGAGAGTCTGTTGTCGCCTGGAGCTCAGCCTCGGATCTTTGCAACCTTTGCCTGAGGTTATCGACTTCGGCAGCCAGCTTCTGGGCACAATCCAGCTCGCACGAAAGATCCTATGTAGATGGAAAGTATTAAAAGATTAAAATCAGAGGAAAACAGGAGAAAAAACATTGTATTAACATAGACAGCATATGTCTCTATTCTGAGAGAATTTGCAGAATCTGTTCCAGATTTTAATTTTTTACCCTGGAAAACGAATCAATACAACATAAGATCCTGACCCTTGTTCTTGACCTGCTGACCTCATTTTTGCACCTACAGCAAACCTCCCACAGGAAGCAGGAAGCTGATCATTCTCTTGGTTTTTAACTCTCCTGCAGTCTTTGCTTGTGGTCAGACAGAGAGACCCAGATGTCACTAGGGACTGCTCCCTGCAGTAAAGTGGGCGGGACAAATAAGAAAATCTGAAAATACACTTTAAACTCGGAAATGAAATTGTGATAGACTGGCTGCAGCCCGGCTTGTGGGGTAACTGTGAAGGATATAGAAATATAAACTCTGCAAAGATCTGATGCTTCGTACAGCAGGAGATCTCAGAGGGGTCGAAAGGAGCGTGTGTGTTATGTCACATTCTTGTTATCTTACTGAGACCTCTGTCTCACTTTTTCCCTGTCCCAAGCTTGGACTGTGGGAGGGGAATGTTTGTATCTGCAGAACACACAACAGTTTAATGCAACCATCCACACAAGTCCCCATCACCTTATACGGTATTACTATGTTGAAAAGATTGGATTTAGTAACCTCTGCATACAAACCATTTACAAAACAGCGACGTACTTGTGTGTTTGCACCTCTGATCCTCATTTAAACAGTTTTTAGATGCAGACAATCTTTGAAACTGTCTTGCATGAGATATTTGCTAAAGCCAGCAGAACAGCCACCATATTTTAGTAGGTGGTATTTTTTTCAGTAACCTAAACCTGGGGGGCCACCAGGGGACAATAAGGAGGCCACAGACAGTTGGAAGGAAAACAAAAGACTAAAAACCAATAATAATATTTTTTTTGTTATAATAATAAAAAAACAGTTTCCATTCTTTATCATAAAATACAATTTATGATATAATAGTTAAACATTTTGCTCATTTACCGGATGCATTATATTAATTATGATAATTTTTGTTTCTTACTAGAAATGCAATTCCTACCTTTCCAGCTTGCATTGCATAAATTATAGCCTCAAAAACTAATAACTCCAAGTTTTACAGGTTGAATTGTTTGAAGATAATTAATATGCTAATTGAACATGGGCATAATGGCAACCACAACACCCATTGTAACAGTTTAATGCATTTGTAACGTATTTGTACGTCTTGGTGACGATTACCAGAAAAATCTGCAATTAGCAATAAATTCAAAATGTAGTTTTATTGGTTTTATGATTATTTCAGGATCCCCCCATGAGGTGTTTTATGACCCACTGTGGAATCCCAACCCTGTCTGTTTAATTGTCCCACGCATTCCTCTGTGTAACTTTGGAAAATAGCATCCACGAATAACTTCAGCATAATCTCCTTTTCTTATTTTTGCTTTTTGAGTGTGATGCATGTTTAAAATCTTAATTCTTTCTTATTCTTTGTTTTCTTTGGGTAGAACCATGGGTTCAAAATTAGCTTTACTTTAAACACACCTGGGACAGTGAGTTGATCCTGGCCTGAGCTTCTGCATATTGCTCCTGCAGCTGCTGTTTTGCCTCCTCCATGCTGCTCAATTGGAAGCCGAGTTTCTTCTCCAGGTCCTTGGCCTCGTTGAGTTGCTGACTTACACGTCTACACACACACACACACACACACCAGAATCATGGGTCAGAAAAGATTGATGGAAGATTTTGCATTACAGATAAGTTCATGGAACAACCAGGAGCCTCTCTCTGATGTCTTGTAAAAGTTAATAGCAAAATGAAGGTTAAATACGTGTGCAGCAGTGTGCGCACCTGTGTTCGGCATCCAGGGCAAATGCTCTCTGGTTGCTGTGCTCCAGGGCCAAGGTCGTGCTCTCCAGCTGTTGCCGGAACCTCGCCGCCTCCCTCTCTCTCTGACGCCCCACCTTCCGCTCACCATCCAGCTCCGACTGACAAGCGTCCTTCTCCTGCTCCAGCCTCGAGGCCTCCAGCAGCGCCTGGTCTCGCGCTCGCACCAGAGACTCTGTTTCTACGGTGGCCTCGCGGAGCTCCGCCTCCAGCTGCTCCTCCCGACGCCGCGAGGTTTCCAGGCTGCGGCCCTGACGTTCCAGCTCCGCTCTCAGAATCTGAGTGTTGAGCTCCAGCTGGTCAGTCTGATGACAGAGGGAGAAAAGATTCATGACACTATTTTATTGCTTTTAGGTAACATAACCTGATGAACAGTTAGATCCAGAAGGGAGAACTCAAAATGACTGAAGTGTCCTTATGTACGAGATAATCACAACTAATCACAATATTAAACAACAAGTCATGAATAAACTCAGGTATAACTCATATTGTTGTAATTCCCATCCTACACAGGAGCTCCATAAACCATTATTATTTCTCTTCTTCAAGAATTAGAAGATAATGAATAAAACTTAGCTTTTATGGTCTAATATCAAAGAATGCTTTTCTTATTTTGTTAAATATATAAAAATGAATGAGAAAAATCTAACATTCTTAATTAAAATTTTAACCATTTGCTTTAAAAAACATCTAAGCCCTCCCGCGGGTAAGCAGCGACGATCAAGCCCAAGGTAACTCCTGAGTAGCTCCAGAGATCCACTCCTCAGGTTCGAGAACAAGTTGAAATAACAACTATTAGCTGTGCGCTACACCGTCTGGAATTAATGGAAGAGTGGCAGGAAGATAAGAAAAGCTATTATAAGTCCAATTTTCTTCTTGCCACATGCTAATTCAGGGCAATTGAAGAATAAAAGACATTAGAGGCTGCAAACGAGTTGGGACTGCAGTGGAGGGTCAGCTTCCATGACCTAGTCAAAGTCCAGACAAACATGAGGAGAAAAAGTGGAAAACTTGATGTCACAGATGCTCTCTGTCTAATTTGAGAGATGTTAAATGGTTTTGCAAATAAAAAAAAACGTAAAAAAGAAGGGCAAATATGTTCATCTTTAGAAGTGGAAAGCCAAAAAGGTTTGAAGCTGCAATGAAAGGCGACTCGACAAAAAGACCGGCACAGTTGGACTAAACACAAATGCACAGGACAGAAAAATTAAAAAACAGTGCATAATTGTGCCCATCGAAAAACATCTACTATTTATACTTTAGAATTATAAGTATAAATACTTTGAAGTAGAAGTATAAATATATTGAGTATTATTGCTGATAAAACAATAAATTTTGTCCTCAGTTAATAAAACTGTGGATTTTTAATGGTGTTATCTAAAAAACTAATACCAGTAAATTATCAACCAAAAGATGTGGCAGGACTTGAGTTCTCTTGTTGATATGATGGTCAGGAAAAACCCCAGAAAAAATTTAAAAAAGAAAAAAATGTACAAAACATGAAAAACAAAAAAAAATGTTAATCAACCGATATGTGTAAAAATTAAATATCCAACCATTGCACACAAACGTTACATAAAGATGGGTGCGAGTGAAACTTTTTCTTTATACAGTATTTGCTGAAAATAATTATCATGGTTAAAAACGTCACTAAAACAAACTACATGAAACAGAGACATTTCAAGTTCTGTAAAAACTGGAGTAAGTATTAATACAACAAATAAGTGTTTATATCCCTGCCACTTGTTTTAACATCAAAGCTGCACAGTAGCTGATATTTTTTAGACCTTACTCTACAGTATTTTGTGCTTGTGACTGCTGATGTTACAAAAGGATTTCCCCATCATGGGACAATAAAAGATTGTCCATTATATTCTTAAATGCAAAAAAGGAAAGAGGCTACAGCTAGAGCTACAGCATGGCCGCCTCCATGTTTCCATATTTATGTACAATTTGACCGCAGTTTCACTTTGTTTTGGTATCTTATATAGATTCAAATATAAACCTTTAAATCTAATAATATATTTTTTTTTTAAAGAAATGTATATATGCATAGCATAAATCGAAAGTATGAAAACCAAGTTTAATTATACAAATGTGTATAGAGTCAGTTTGGGTGTGTTCATCAGAGGAACAGGATATATGGGAAGAAAGTGTCTGTTGTTGATTGTTTTTGTGCTATGCAGCGCCGCCCTGAAGGTACAAGTCTTCTGTATAGGATGTGGGATCAGAAACCACCAATGATCCCACCTCTGAGGACCTAATTGCTCGTAGCACTCTGTGAATATCATCAAAAAGTATCGTGACTCAAAGCAGATCAGTGAGCTAACATCACATGTAAAAAAAAAAAAAAAACAGAGAAAGAGGAAAAGAGGTAATTTTTCTATTTAGGTTAAATTCAGGCCTGTAGCTCAGGGAAGTAGAGTGCAATTCATGTTTCATTTAACATTCACCGATTTAAACCCCGGGAGCTCAGAGTGTCTGCTGCTCGTCTCTGCGGACAGAGTGAAGGCTCTTCGGCGTGGCTTTTTCCGTTTCATGAAGTGAATCATCAAATATTCAAATGTACAAATTTTTATTTTGGAGCTGACTTTGCAGATGTAAACTAATGTTATTTAATTCATAAACCGAGGAAGGCAGAGAAGCTGCTCTGCTCTAATACTGTGGGAAGCAGCTACATTTAGTTTTAATTACTACTTTTTTTTTGGCACGAAATCCCGCCAACCAAGAAGTCCGTAGATGTTTTTGACCAAATACACTTCCAAAAAGCCTGAGTGATTCTTTGGTTGTCAATTGCTGTCAAATCATAAAAAATGTGTTTAAGAAAACTATACCGTTCCTAAAAGCGGTTTTAATCGGCTAAGAGAAGTAGACTAAATTAACTAATTTAGAGAGAGGATCTGCATAAGCACAAAAAAGGTTGGATTCTTTAGGAAAAGAGTCAGTCTGACAGATAGAGAGATCAGAAAATGGATTATTAACTCCTCTTTCTGTTGAGGAGGTGTTCATCAACCTCCTTTTATGGTATTTCTTAAATGCTGACCAAGCAGTGCTCTTTTCCTTAACTTGCAGCTTTATTCATGTCCTGCAATTTTACTGCAAATAGGACATTAAACATAACATTCACTGTGACTTTATTCTGCTGATGCTGAATGTCTGAACAAGCTGGTTTTAGGAGTAATTTCTAAATAAAATCATGTTTAAAAAAACTACTCTGAAGTGATAACGTCCATGCTCTGAGTAAATTAGTTTCTTATTCAAGCGCTGCAGCTAATGAAACATATTGCGCTATAATGATGTTTTACAGTACACAAAACGTCTCCATTTGCTGCCAAACATATATTCCAAATTACTAAAGTAGTTTTACCAAAAAGCGTGAATCCATCTTTTTCGATTTGATTACTGAAACCTCTGTTTCCACCTTCCTTGGAGTTTAATGACATTTTTAGCATCTGTGAATGGTCTCATCTGCAGCTAACCTTGCGCTGGGCGGCTCGCAGGGCGTCCACCGTGCTGCGTAACGTGTCCCTGTCCCGCTCCAGAGTTGCCCGCTCCCCCTCCAGGGTGGCGATGACTGTGGTCTGCATCCGGTGAAGTTCAGCTTGGCTCCGCAGGCGGCACAGCTCCTCTTCAATGACCAGACTGTCCGCCTGAAGGGCCTGCAGAAAAAGACGAGAGAATCAAAGAGCTGCAGGCCTGACCTCCCTTCATACACACCGGACAGTTTAGTTTAGCACATCTCAGTTCTTTCTGTTGTTAAACTATGATACTAAGTGTTAACCACATATAAATATATAGATACAATATTAAGTGTTCACTACATCTTCTAACTCCCAATAAGGGAATAGAAGAAATCAGCAGGTAAACTATGTGCCTATACATATATATATACACATAT
>JAVLVB010001163.1:301805-342500 GCA_032876305.1 Orestias chungarensis
ATATATATATATATATATATATATATATATATATATATATAAATTACAAATACGTAACAGCGGGGTGCAAGATGCTGGCATACATGGAATGGCATAACCTCCAGTCCATACAGAATATGGACTGGAGGTTCTAAGATCAAAGTGAGACATAAGACCAAGGTGGTGGAGAATGACCGAGCTAAGATCCTGTGGGACTTCCAGATCCAAACAGCTAACGTGGTTGTGGCGAACCAGCCGGATATTGTGATGGTGGATAAACAGCAGAGGACAGCCGTTGTGGTTGATGTAGCACCACCAAGCGATTGCAAAATCAGGAAAAAGGAGCATGAGAAACTACAGAAATACCAGGGCCCTCAAAGAGGAACAAAAAAATGCCCAGAGCACGAATACCACAGCGGTACCTGTGATAATCGAGGCCCTTGGGGCAAAAACAGATCCCAGGAAAAACAACAGACATCTCAGTCCAGAAATGTACTGTTCTGAGCAAAGCCAAGATACTGCACAGAACCCTCAAACTCCCATGTCCAGTCTAATCTGATCGAAACTGTTTGTTTAGGATTGAGCTTTATAGCAAAACAAAACTGCAGGTACCTCAAATTCATATCTGAGTATGGTGTGGTGTTAATACAGTGTTGGGTATGGTGGAGGATGCAGGATGCTGTGGGTCTGTCTGGGAAGCTGCATAGAGGCTTCAAGCTGCATTTACGAACCCTGGTCCTCCATTCACACCGCCCTACATGTTTTAGATGTTTGTCCAGATTCATCATACCTCATTCTGGTGTTTTCAATTCAGCAAAAGCATGTTAATCAACCATCAAATAAAATCAGTTAGGAACGAAAAGCATCTCAAACATGCAGAGCGATGTGCATGGTAGCCTGTGTTATGTTGTTGTTGTTGTTTTTAAAGCAGTGGCTTCATGAACAGTCTACAAAATGTTACATGATTTTATGTAAGACATGTTTTGCCATGTAGGAGAATAATATACAATTGAACCTTTACTTCGACACAGACATTGATACTCAGAAACAAAAAAAACAACCTTCGTTCGTGGCATCACTCCCTTCCCACCTAATTCCATATGAAACCTTTGAGGAGAGCTGGAAAGAGCATAAGAAAAGAGGCAGGACTCTTCATGATCAACACATTGTGCAAAGAGGAATGATCAAAGACCTCCTCCTCTGTACACTTGAACTTTTGAAATGTTAAACAAGAACACTAAAAGCTGGCAGCACGGGTACCAACAAGTGTTTTACCACTGATTTTAATTAAAATAAATGTTTAATATTATATTATTCTCCAGAATTAATAACTAAAATGAATAGTAATAATACATTTCTCTGTGATTATTATTTACCCACAATAAATTATGTTATTTTTTAAGGGTTTTTGTTCAACATCCTTTTCATGGGCTGCCAACTTGTCAATGTCACTGCTGCTGTTGAATTAATGAGGACACATCAATGTCTACTCAGTATCGCATAACAATCTCATAGTTGGTGTTTGTTTCTATTCCAATTTAATCTTTTAATGCATCCTGCCTACGTTTTATTTTCCTGAAATCTCAGCCTTAACGATACTGAGGTTTGATACAAATAGAATAAATCTTCCCCAAACATGTAACAAAAAAAAACTTGCATGGTCAAAAATGTTACTCAAGTTAAAGTACTGTAAAGTATTTGCTTAAAATGATAAAAGTATTCAAAGATACAAAATATATTTTCCTAATATCAGTATCATTGCTTTATTGTTTTCTGAGTGCTTCCACAGAAGCTTGTAACTCTAAAACCACCTGACGATATTATTGTTCTGTCTGGATAATCTCGTGTTATTGTTGAACCTTCTGTTTTTGGTGAGGTTGTTTTTAATTTTATTTTATTTGCTTCCTTTCTCTCCTGTTCTCTCTACAGACCCAGGTTTCCTGAGTGCTTTCTCTTATGCTCATGTTCTCATGGTTTCCCTGTTAGATCACTGTTATCTTCTGTGTTTCCTTGGGTTCGTATCTAAAGGATTAGCCAAATATGCTGTATATTCTGCTTGCGTAGCACATTTTGTTCAACTGCATTCATTTTTATTCAAGTTTTTGATTTTTGCTTTAATTTTTTTCTCACAATTTAGATTTTGGCCGTCTTTCTGCTTTTTGTTTTGGCTGCGAGTAAAATTTCAACATAAAACAGTTCAGCCTTATCTTTAAATGCTACTAACTTCCACTTCTACTAATTAAAATTTAAGTTTCAGAAACCTACACCCCAATTTAAATTTTCTTATGAATTGCATTGATTTAAAACAATTATTACCACTAGATCAAGATTAGCATCCTGTTATTTTACAGGTCTGATTATTTTTACTTCATTGATACTAAATAATTTACTTTTCTTTTGCAATTTTAGGAGACAGCAAAAGTTATTTCAGGATAAATTTATAAAATTGCAGTTGCTTCCTCAACATATCAAAGTTCTGCAGAGGCCTGCTAAAGAACAGATCATTAATATCTAAAATATAAAGTTCTTAATTTTAAAAAGTATAAAACAGAAAAATATAAAACTTAGAAACAAAAAGAAACAAGTTTCCTAATCAGTTTTTTTTTTCAAGATAAAGATAATATACAGAATATTTAGAGTAGCTCATATTAAACAGGGTAAAATACTTGCAGTGGTAGTATCTGCTATTTACTTTAAAACCACTTGACCTCCACATGTCACATTAAGCCCAGCAGAAAAAAATACAACAACAACAAACAGAAGTCTAAGTGCAACATAAACTTTCTGTCTGGCTTATTTTGGGTTTGTTCTTCAGTCAGAGACACACAATGGGTAGAGAATCTATAACCTTTACACTTCAATTGTTCATCATATTATTGTTCAAGTAAAACGTATAGTGAAACTATTCTTTTTTCTGTTCGTTTTTTATATTACTAATTATTGTAACTAGATCCAACCCGTATGTTTGGTTTTTGTTCTTGGATAACAGGGTAAACTGGAACCAGAAGACCTGATTGGTCTGGAAGGTTGATACAACAACAGCAAGACTTTAATGTATGTTGATGCTAAACCGTTCAGGGATTTATAAACTAACTAGTATTTTAAAGTCTTATCATCTGAGCTACACGGAGCCAGTTTAAGGACTATAGAACTAGGCTGATGTTCTGTATTTTCCTAATTTTTTGTAAAGCTCGACTAAAGATAAATTCATGGATGTGTTGGGACATCAGCCCCTTTATCCTAGAAATGTGTTTCAGGTGATGGGAGGCCGACGTTGTAATTGTCTTTATGTGTCTCTGAAAGTTCAACTCTGAGTTCATCACTACACCCAGATTTCAGACCTGCCCTGTAATTTTGTAGCTGCAATACGTGAAGCTGTGCGCTGACTCTTGATTGTTCCACTTTAGGTCCAGTAGAATAGGTTGTAGAAATAAGTAGTTTGTATCTTCACCAACTAAAGTATACAGGGAGAGAATACCTGCTTCCTCTTTTTATTTATTTTTGTTTAGGGACGTGTATATAAACCTTTAGCCATGTTCTGACTTTATCACCACATCTCCCATAGCTGAACGGTCTGTTCTCTGCTCTTTCCCATTTAGAGGAGTGATTTAGGAAAATGGACCTCAGTGTGACGAGTTATGCATTCTAAATTAAATACTTCTAAAATTATGTTAATGTCATAACCTGAACAAAGTTTCAGTTTGCTCTGATATCTTTAGACTCTTATTTTAAACAGTAGTTTTTCTTGTTTGCAGATGTGGAATGAGCTCCTCAGCGTGCTCACCAAACATTTCTTTGTCCTCATTCATTGCATTTTGTAAATCTATTTAATGAAAGACCCAGTGATTGGTTACGACGTACCTCTATATGCCTGCGTGCCTCCACCAGACTCTCTCCAGCTTTCCTCAGACGCTGTAGCTCTGCCTCCACCAGCACCAGCTTCTGCTCGGCTTCCCACGTCTTCCTGCTTTGCTGACCCAGCTTCGAACGCAGGTCCTGAGCAGCCTTCGCCTGTCGGTCGGCCTCCTCCTGGATCTCCTGGAGTCGGCCTGTTAGGAGCTCCAGGTCAGGGCCAGGAGAGGAACACACGTCCTGGTGTGTCTCTGTGGTCTCTGTTTTATCTTCAGTTGGACGCTTTATGGTTTCTGATTCAGGGTTTTCTAGCTTTGGTTCTTTCTCCATTTTTTTCAGCTCTTTCTGCCCACCTTCAGCCTCGCCCCTCCTTTTGGTCTTGAGCTCCTCATCACAGAGTTTGCCTCTTCCTTCTTGAACTTGAAGACCCTCTTCACCCACTCCTGCTTCCCGCCGTGACCCTATGATTTCTCCCCTTTTCTCCCTCTCCTCCATCAGCCTCATCCTTCCTTCCCCCTCTCCCCTCCTGGTTTCAGAACCCTGGACTCCTCTCACCACCTCCTCCTCCGCCTGCTTTTCTCGGTCCGGCATCTTCACACCTTCCTCCTTCCTCTTTTCCTGAAGGTGTTGAAGCTCCGTCAGCAGCTCCTCCAGCCGCTGCTTTAGAGTGGCATTTTCATTCTTCAAGTTTTGAACCTGAAAAAGACAAGAGAGGAGAAATTTTAAAAGCTGTTCAAAGCTTCGAATCTTTCCTCTGTAACTACATATGTACGAAAAATCTCTTTAAAATGCCAGAATAGGAAATTAAATGAACTGATTTAACATTTAAATTGAATAAAACAACCCTACTTGCAGTTACCACAGAAAAGCTCTCTGGATCATATGTATATATAATTTAAAAAGCAGAAAATTGTATAAGAAAAACAACTTTAAATGTCAAATGGAACATGATTCATTTTATTAATTTGACAGGTCCACCGTCATCGATCCCAAACATCTGATGCAGCCTCTGAAGAAAGTGTACATCTAATCACCGTATTCATTTGTCATTGAAAAACCAAACTGTAGCATTAATCACTATTTCCACCAATACCCCTATTAGATGAGTGAGTTTCACCTTAATGTTGTTTGACACTAATGGTTGGTTTGTATTTGGGTTAGCAGTGCCGTTTTCATCGGGTTCACATCTAAAATGCAGCAATCAAGATACGATTAGAGTCTAGCCTTTTATTTTCCTTTCAAGTGCGTCTGAAAAACACAGATAATTTCTTAACAGGCGATGATGATGTTGAGTCAGTATGAGTTGTTTTTTTTTTGTGTTTTTTTCTTATACTTCGTCAATAGAACCTGAAAGTCTTCAATCACTTCTTGATTGCTTCAATTCAAATCCACTATGGTGCTGCACAGACGCCAAAGCACATGACATGCACCTATTATTAACGTCTCTGTCTCTTACAGCTATTATTCCTGATATACAATAATTATATATCGTACAGGCTGTTCGCATTTTTACTGCAACAAAATTTTCGATGACTTTATGCTGTGGAGGTATTTTTGTTACTGTTATTGAATGTTATTTTTGGAGGTATGATTGTTAAATACATAGTGCTGCCTTCATGTAAGTTTCCACTGGATTTTGGCTTTTTGGTCGCACCTCAATGTTTTAGATCATCATGCAGATATTATTAATCTGACATGTATATCCTGAGAAAATACAAGATACAATGATTTCAATTTTTCTGTGAAATCCAGCGCAACCAAGCCATGTTTTGTATCATAAATTATGAATTTTTGTTAAGCGTATTAGTGCAAGAACCTTTCAGAAAACATTAAAATTTGTTCTTTAGATATCTGATCTAGTTAGAACGTAAGAAGTTTTTCAACTTTAAGAATGACTCCAATTAGATCGAGTCATCCAGGAGGTCACAAACAAATGCAGAACAGCATCTAAAGTACCCTAGTTTTTGGCTCAGTTAAGGTCAGGATTCAGCAATAAGAAAGAAAA
This sequence comes from Orestias chungarensis, assembly GCA_032876305.1. Lineage (NCBI taxonomy): Eukaryota > Metazoa > Chordata > Actinopteri > Cyprinodontiformes > Cyprinodontidae > Orestias > Orestias chungarensis. The sequence goes on from JAVLVB010001163.1 coordinate 307,642, forward strand.
TGGGCAAAAACTGCATGATTAGGAATTTCACAAGAGAAAATCGCTGCAGTAAAAAAACATTATAATGAGTCTTCAAGACTTTTAGGAAAACTAATTTTAGACCAATGAGACAAAAGTGGAACTTTTTGGGACCAGTGCTTCTTGTTACATCTGTTGTAACATCATAGAAACAGAAAAATGTGTTGGGCAGCTGCTTCAGAAACTGGATAAATCGCTGTAATGGTTCGTGACCCTGAGCTAAACTCACTTTCATTCTGCAGCTGAAATCAGGACAATCATCTAAAGCAGGTTTCAGTGACCTATTTAAAGTTCGACTAAACTCAGTTTCACAAAGAAGAGTGAACAGAAATTCGGTTGCACATAAAGGTTTTGCCCTTTATAAATGAAAATGTTGGCTTTTATGTGAAACGGATGTGGCATCCACCTTGTGTGCTTTTGGCTTTGACAGAGAGTATTATCTTAATACAGTCAGAGCGACATCCGAAAAGAAGGACAAAGTGATTGGGAACCTATCCTCCTCTCTCTGCTCACCTCACTGACTGATTTCTGATGTTTCACCTCGAGGCAGGCCAGATCATCTTTGGCGTCTGGGGAATCGGCCTACAGCGAAGGAGGGAAGACGGTTAACACATCCCCCCTGCAACACTGGCCTGTAGCCAAATGTCAGGACTAATCATGGAAAGCTTAAATTTTCAATGGAGGAGCTATAATGGATTATTTATGCTGGTGGAAAGATTCTGTTTCTGTACTCTGACCTCCTGCTGGGCCTGCAGCTCCTCCAGCCTCATCCTCAGCTCGGTGTTCTCCTGTTCCGCTCCCAACAGCCTCAGCGTCGAAGCCTCACCCACTTCCACGCTCAGCGGCTTCTGATCTGGAGACGTCAGGGAAAAAAAAAAAGAAAGAATATAGACATGTAATAGAAGAAGCAGCCAAACGAAGAACAAAAAGTTGAGGTTTCAATAATAACAGCTACTTGATCATTCCAACGCATCAGATAATAAAACTATAATAGATGTTAGGGAGTGGATAGGCGGATGCTCGGACCGATCAGCTCGCAGAACTCCTCTTCAGAGTCCAGTTCTGATTGCAGGAAACGCTGATGAATGGTGGCATTCGAGGGGGAATCGCCTCTGTTTGACGCTCTCCGTTGACTTAGGTCTGCCTCCAGGCTCATGTTCATCTCCAGCAGCTCATCAACCCGCTGCCGTTCAGTGTCCTGCTCCTGCACATCAAAACACAAAGGGAATGCCAAGCAGACATCACGAAAGAAAGAGAAATGTTACAATAAACTTACAAAAGACATTATGATTCAAAATATTGGCATGCTGAGTAACATGTAAAAAACGTAAATGCTAAAGCAATAATTTGGGGATACATCGGCCTCACAGATCCACCCACCGCCTCCACATCCATGATTCTCTGACGCAGAAGAAGATTGTCCTTCTCCAGTTCCCGTAAGGAAGAGCAACGTGCCCGGGCATCTGCTAGCTGTGCTTCTAGGAGACTTTTAGTTTCCTGTAGGGCTTCACACAAATGTTGTTGCTCCTGAAACAAGCCACACAAAAAAAGAGCCGAATCTGCATCTCAGTTTGAAAAGCTGCTCTGTTTCGCAAAATTATTTATATCGTCGAAAACATTTTCACATTTTGAACTAACTATATACATTTTCTGCGGGTTTTGTGTAATAAACCAAGAAAACGATTGTGTAAAGTGCTCTAATTGAAGAGATATGATCCATATTTTAAAAAACTATATAAATATGCAAATCTAGAAAGTTTCCTACTATCACTCTGAAACAACTAAATACAGCAATCTTCAAATGCCATATAATTAGTTATTAGAAACTGTGTGTGATTTCCCAGAGCACTGTTCATCATCCAGAAGCAGTAAAAGATTGACACAACTGGAAATCAGTCAAAACGCATCATTCACCTAAACTGACAGGCTAGTTGTGCAAAGCATTCATCAGAGGAGCAGACAGGAATTCTGAGATAAGTCTAGAGGAGCTGCAGGGATCCCCAGTTAAGGCACAAAAAAAAACTATCTTGCCTTTCTTCAATTGGTTTTTATGGAAAATGGAGGAAAGTATTATTTAGAAATACAGTAGAGCCAGAAAAGAAAGGAAAATCAGAAGGAGGATTACATTTATTTTTAAAACTTTTGAAAATAATGACATATCTATTACTGATTAAAAGTGGTGCATGAAATGAGGTTTGCCTTGACTAGCATGACTTTTGACCCAATTGCAAATGATTTATGCTTTTTTTTAAGAAAATGAAATAATTATACTTGAGTTTAAATTATAATAAAGAAAAATAAAACTTTAGACTCAAAGTTTGACCGGAACAAGGATGGATTCAATTTGGTCAACACTTCAAAATTAAGCACTGCTTATGTATTATTCAAAGAAAATGCATGATCATTAAAAGTAATGGGAGCCGTGTAGATCTGATTGACAGGACTGACAAAAATGTCTCCTTCTATGAAATATATATATATATATATATATATTTATATATATCCGCTGCAAGGGAATTTTAACTTTTATATGCATGGATTGTTATCTCAATAGCCAGTCACATCTGGAGCATGTTAGCTTATTACCATAAAATGCCAGGGATCCCCTGGTTCACAGTTGAAAAAGAGAGAGTATTTACAGCTATATTAGGAGTAACAGTTGAGCAAAACTCAGACACAGACATGCAAGGAAATTTTCAATTCCACAATGAGTGGACTACTCGCTAGTCTGACACTAAATTTAATAAATTAACTCTCGAAAGGCTATAGAATATATTTTAAACCAATTTCAAAGGAGAGGAAATGTTATCTGAAATGCGAAAAACTCACTCTCAGGTTTCCATTGTACAAGATTAACATCATTCATGCTTTCATACACTTTTTTTTATCTTGCCATATATCCTGGCACGTTATATTGAAAAACGTCTAATGCAGGTCTAAACGCGACAATATGAATGGTAGTCATGTCAAGTATGTGTGTCACTTTTCATGCAGTCGTATCTATAGTGGACAGGCATTTGTAAAATAGTATGTTTGCCAAGAAGCTTCAACAGCATAAAAAAAACAGTGTTGCACCAGGTTAAGCATCAATACCAAAACAAGAAGCCAAAAAGAAATAGGAAAAAGCTACAAGCTAACAATAAATCTGCATTGCAACAACAAAAGAAAGCCAAAGCCTAATAAAAAAGGTCACAATGTAACCACAAAATACCAAAGAGCAACAGCACAAAAACAAAGAGCCAATGCGACAAAATGTGACAACAAAAAAAACACACAACAAGCAAAAAATGCATCAATACAAAAAAGCTACAGTACAAAAACAAAGAACTACAATGAGGCCATAACATGATAACAAAATGATTAAATCAACTTTATTTGCCAGGTACATACAGGACATACTAGGAATTTGATTTGGTGTAATTACACTGAGGCAGCCATTTGCGCCACCAGACTGGTGTAATCACTCCGAGGCAGCCATTTGAGGCGCCAGGTAGGCAGTAGCGCAAAGGGTCTTGCCTAAGGACCCACACTGGATACTGTGGTTTATTTTGCCAAGGGGTGGATTTGAACCCATGACCTTCCAATTGGAAGTCAGGCAACATATCACTTGAGCTATCCAGCCGCACCAGGAAACCATGCAACTAAAAAGCCGCGACACAACAAAAAAGGCACAACATGGCAACAAAAACTCACCACACAATTAAAAAGCCTAGAACAAAAAAGCGAGAAAAACCCAAAATAATTTACACAAAAAGCCACAACGAAACTATAATGAAACTATCACATCAACATAAGCCACAATACAAGTTATGTTAAATCTAAGGTTATGCTAGCAATTTTTTCATCAATTTCTTTTTAGCATAAACTTCTCCTAGGGAAACCTTTTGTTTCTTTATGAATTCCTTCATGGGTTTTGTCTTTTGCATGTTGTTGACTCTTCTGGGCCAACAAAATAAGGTTGTTGTGCTGCGTTAGTACATACAGTGCAAATTATTTATGATGCAACGGCATTACCTCCCTGTAAGTCAGTTTCAATTGTAGTTTCAAGCATCCACCAACCTGAGGTGGGTGGATGGTGCAGCAAACATTTGGGTAATGTTATTAATACAGTCCTACTGTGCTATTAGAAATTGTTCCATTAAATTTTTATGAATGCCAGATGTGGCCAATAATCATGATACTGCTGTGGCACTTAGGAAGCGAAGCTGTCTGGCTTCTTTTATGATAAATTCGTGCAGCTTCGCATTATTTCCTATGTTGTTGTGTGTCTCTTTTTTCATTTAACCAAATGAAGGTATGCAAAATACAAAATACTATAGAAATTCACTGAAATACCAACTCTGAATAATTTTTAACTGAAGCGGACTTTGCTTAACAAAAAACTTGTACAAGAAAGTAACAGCACAGGACAACATTTAATAACTTGTTTAAAGACTTTGATCAGCTTTTATTGTTAAAAAAACTCAATTATTAATTTGAATTTTGCTTCTGTCAAGTTTTTTAGCTGGAATTTGTGGCATTTTGTTTTTCAAAATACAAACAGGATAAACTGACAAACACAAGGACGAAGCTAGAAGAAAAAAAGAATGACTCAAAGAAGAAGAGTGAAGGTGACAGTGAGGACATCGGGAGATGTTTTACAAGAATGTGGGGACATTTCCTGCCTTAGAACATTTCAGCTAGTTCAGAATAAATTTTATTTGGTTGTAAAAGTTTCAGCGACTAGAGGGGAACTCCTACTCCTCCTCGTCAGCGAAGCGGCTCTGAGCTGTAAATCCAGGTGACATCACGCAGTATAATCTTGTTCTACGGCTTCAGATTTCATAGTCGTTCATGTTCACTTCTGAGTGAAACGCTGAGGGCAGCAGGAAGTAATGATAAGATTAAATTACACTTTTTATTATTAAATATAAGGTATTCCTTGCTTCGTTTAATTTGAGATCTTATTAATGTGAGCTTCTCTGAATATTTTCATATTATATTCAAACCTTTTCCTGGTGTAAAGTCAAAGGTTCAGATAATTGTTATCAAATGTTTTTATTCCTGTATTTGGGTTAAGACTGTGCAGGTTGTTCTGATTTGTGATTTTAGAGTTTTATATGAGGCAGTTCGTTTTTGTGCGAACCTTCAGCTGAGTGCGAGTCAGCTCCAGGCTGCGGAGTCTGTGTTTGCAGCTCTGAAGCTCCATCTGGAGCTGCTCCGTCCGTGCAGCTCGCTCCCGGGCACAATCCAGCTCGTCCCGCAGAGCACGCATGCCTCTCGCCTCGCTCTGCAAAGAGCGGTTCTGGAGAAAAATATAAAATACAGAATCACCGAATGCATACAGTGCCGTCGATTGATCCTGGGTGGATTTGTAAAATATCCAACGTATGATGCAAGAACAAGGAAATGTGCCTTTGACTGTGAGCACAGCGTCTGAATTTCTTGTTCCCCACCAGATCCTAATTTTAAAACGTATGTTTACATCTTTTAGATGAGACATTCCGATTTATTCACATGCATAACTAGTATACAAACTAGCTAAGTTTCCCAAACTAAGAGACTGTAATGTAAAACCCACCAGATAAATAGATGTCATTCAAACCAGTAAAGTACAAACCAGCAACAGTATGGTAAAGACTTTTTGATCCATCTTGCAGCTAAATTTTGTAATAACTGAAGCTGATCGGTGGTTTTCTGAGGAAGATCAGTCCATGGCCCATTACAGTAATCAGTTTGTCATGACTAAAAAGCGCGTGTCTCTGCAACAAACACAGAGGGAAATAGTCTAGCTCAGGCAATGTTCTTAAGATGAAAAAATGCTTGATAATATTTCTCTTGTCTAAATTGCAACAAAAAACATTAGATTTTGATCAAATTTAGGACATAGAGGTTTTTTTATTTTTAACAATATATTACGAGTACATAGTCTGTCTACAATTTTCCCCCTTCTTTGACAATAACTACGACTTCTGCGGAGGTTACACTGTAAAACAACAGAGAAAAAATAGATTTCAAGGCTTTAAGCAGTTTGTATTAAAAAATAACATATTAAATTAACTATACAGTTAATTGCTTATGATTTTTTTTAACCGATATTCCGGAACTGTGTGGGGCTCCATCTCCACTGCTCATTGTTAAGAGGTAGATTATAACTGGGACAGATATCCAGTCCATCACCCATTGGCTAACCTAACAATCCTGCATTTTTTTTAAATGGGAGGAAGTACCCAGAGAGAACCCACAAATACATAAGGAGAATACACAAAGTCCATTCAAACAAGTCACAGAGACAGATTCAAGTCCATACACCGAAACAGATCCTTTGGTTATCAAACAATGCAGGCAGGAGCACTTTATTGTTAAGTAGGCATCAAAGTTTTGTATTTAAGGAAACTCAGCAGATTGTATCGAGTCAATGACTTGCAGCATTCAATCCTTCTTGATGAGCACGGAGGAGGATGGTAAAGAGGACCATGAATGACTAGAAATAAATACTTCTTAACTACTAAAATCTGTCAAAGTCACTTAATTGCAGAGATTTTTAATATCTATTGTAATGTGATTAAAACAAAAAAAAAAATTTTGCACTTTTAAAACTTACAATTTGGTTAATCTCTCATTGAAAATCAATACTTTTGTCACCGGCCTACTGTAGTGTTATGTACTTATAAAGCACTGGCTAATATCTTTAAGAACCAAATCAGGTGTATACATAGGCTGTCTAGGCAACCAGTTGCTGGAGGGGGTGGAAGCAGCATACTAAATATGCAAACTAATGTTTATATATTTGCATCTTTTAGGTTTCTTAATGATGTTTTGGAGAGTATCTGAGAGATAATACTAACTTTACAAAATGTTCCTCACTCCTCGTTTAGCTGAATGGCATTAGCAGCAGGTTATCTATTTACAAGCTGAAGCTAGAATATGATTTTAACCTTTCCAAGAACTATTTTGCTTATTTAGCTACAGACACTGATGCTTTAAAATAGATGCTAACTTCAGTGTATGAAAGTCCCTACATGAGTTCAGCAGACCAACGTTTCGAGTACAGTACTTCCTCAGTGAAAGAGCTAAGTAGAGGCCGTACCAGGAAAAAAATCTGATTAAAACTTATTTTAAATAGCTGTTACTCCAGATCAGGCCAATAATGTATGTTTCAAACACCCAAACCTTTCTGATTTAGCACTTGTAAAAATTCATAAATTCATAATTAATGTGGAGTTGTTAGGAGTGTAAATATTAAGTTTCCTATGGCTGGAAAGTCCTTTATTTTGAATGTTGATATGATTTTGACTCCGTATCAGCAAATGATTTACTGATAAATAACTTGGAAAGGTATCAGGGACCATCAAAAAAAGGTTCATCTTTTGTATGTACATGCAGAACAAGGCGCAGGAGACAAAGTTTGTCTTATGTCTGTACCTCTTTTTGAAGTTTCTTTAGCTGATCCTCCATTGATTGAAACTCCTGCTTGTAATCCAAAATCTGATCGCCTTTGTCTTCCCTAAACAACAAAAACACACACATAAAACTCTCAGAACTGAATGCCTTTCGGATACTTTCTTACTGGTCAGATCTCATATAACTGAAGCGAAAAAGTAAAGGAATAAAGGAAATAATGTGTGCAAGAAAAAAAAAAAAAACAGAAAATGTGAAATTACAGCCTGTGACTCTGAACTGAACTTTGACCTTTGGGAACATTTTAATATACAGTGTAAATTAGATTTTCACACCAAGTACCGGTTGCTGACTAACAAGTCGTTTTGTGCAAGGAGAGGAGTGACAAAAGTTCCACATTACTTATGTTGACCTTTATGACAATTTTACTAAATGTTCTCCAGGGATTTTACTCCACACACACACAAAGAGGTGTGTCTCTGCACTCTTGAAGGGACTTTCCATTGACTTCCATATATTTTTTATTAAATAAACATTTTTTAACATTAAATCAAACCTAAACTGAATTCACACCATATTTCTAAACCTAACCCAAAAAAAGCACTTGTAGGATTTAATCCGTATGAGGAGCAGTCAGTCCCTGAAACGATAGTAGTGTTTACTTGTAACAGGTTTATTCTAGTTGAATCTGTCAGAACAGCTCGTACAGAGTTCAGACAACTCGCTTCCGTTCTCCCTTTCGAAATATCCCAGCATCACCTTTAGGTTCAAACCCAAAACAACTTAACTTAAAGGAACAGAATTTGTGCAGCGCAGTTAACAATAATGTCCATTATGAATCATTACAGTATTTGTAGGAAAACGGTCCCCCAAATGTAACAAATACATGTCCAGACTCGCACCCACGCACACTTACAATTGTTGTTTGAGGCGGCGGAGTTTGGCCTTGCTGTCGGCCAGCTGGAGGACGAGACTCTGCGGAGCATCATCGTTGTGGCCCCCCAGCGGAGCCGTCGTTGAATCACCGTGGGCTTCGCGCTCCTGACAAAGCGCTGCTATCCTCTACAGAGGAGGGAGAAATTATTTAAACTCTTACAAACTTATTTAAAACAGTATAAATAGAACTTAGTGTAATGTTTCAAATAGTGAATAAATAACAGTTTTAGGAAAACGTAAGAGTTTCAAATGAGATTTGCACCTAAAGGTTTCAGACAGATCAACTTGCAGGAGTTTTTTTTACCTGCTACTTATTTTATTTAGGAAGAAAATATCGTCACATATTTTCTGTATTTAAACAAACCATGCAGACAGCACTATGTGTATTTGCTTCCTGCATACAAATTATAGCAAGTGCATTGAAGTACATTTTAAGATAACTACGTTTATATTTAGCGTTTTCAGCTCCTTCGATCGAGTTCTTCTCAACAACAGCAATTTTGGTAATCAGCCTCAATTTGAAGCATACACAGGAAATTTACTCAAGCATCTAACCCAAATATAAAACATGAGCCCAGTTAAAACAATTTACCACAACGACAGAAGGAAGTGATGACACACTAACAGCACACAGAGAGATATCTCATTCAATATAGCCTTTGTTATTTACTATGGTCAATCTAATTTTTTGTAATTTTTTTAGAACTGCATAAGGTATGAAAACTTCCTAAAGGTAAAAGTCATAATCTACAGAGAGGCCAAACGTTTCTGTAACCCAACAAATCTTCTTAAACACTAAGGCGCTCAGTGTGGTCGTCATCACTGACACACCTTTTTTATAACTTCTTTCTTTGTTTTGGTTTAAAACAGGAAACCAGACATCGTGTCCCAATTACTGGAGCATCACACTCCCGTACTAAAAAGGTTATGTCCAAATAGGCACCCAACAGTCCAAGCACATTTTGCTTGTATCTCCTGGGCCACGAGGAATTGGACATGTGTGAACGCTCGACATGCTTCCACTTAAAAATTCAGGTAAATGTAAATAATCCCAGCGATTTAGAAGCTCCAGTAACTCAGAATACACCAGATACAAAAAGGGAAATCACAAAGTGGAAACCTTTTTTTTAATATAGAAAAAGTAGCTCTTACCCCATCATGTCATGGATTACACCATTGTTATAAATCAGCATAGAAGTACATTAGGAACAGGATTATTTATTAACAAAACTCTGAAACTTCTTTTAACCATTAAACAGGAAGTCAGTCGCTGAACCAATAACCCAGAATCCTCCATGTTTTAGATGTTTACCTGCTTCAGCACACCTCAGTCAAAGTTATGGGTAGTTAGCGGGTTCCTGAAGAATATTTATTTAAGCTGTTTAAATCGTCTGTGTTGAAGCAATAACACTTGCAAAACATGCACATCAAGAGGATAAAAATTAGGACAATTAATCAATTTCCTGACCAAGAGGCCACACAAACCGCAGTGTCGGAGTTTGCTGTCCATGTTGCACCATTGCATCTCACCATAATCTTTATTAGTTGCATTTGTGCAGCAAAAAGGGATTTTCTGTTAAAAATTAAAGGACATGCTGCTTGTTTCCATAAACGTTTTTTTTATCCTGTAATGCTTTAGAACTGTTTGTACAGCGAATAGCATTAGTTTAACCCACTTCTGCTGCAAGCTGTGCTTTAATGTTAGCTTGTTACAATGTGATATTAGGAGAACTGGATCAACAGCGCTTAAATGGGACTAATTCTAGCTAACAGAGCCTACACACTTTGCCTCTGGATCGGCTGCCACAGTCCTGATTCGTCTGCTAGCTCCTTCTGAAATGTTCCTCCCGCTATGGACCTAGAACGGTCAGCACATTTATGGGTGCACAAATAAATAAACTGGCAACATTTCTAAGTGTGACTCCTCCCAAAAAACCTAAAGAGCCGTCTTGGGAGAGAAAAGCCTCTAGATCACCAAGTACTCACTCTCATCACACGCTAGTAGTTGCTACATATTTTATTCAGGCTATGTGTTAAAATCACAACCTGATTTCAGGTCATCTGAAAATTTTACTAGTTAGTTTCTGACAAATTTTGGTTTATTGCGTTTTTGTTTATTTATTTATTCCTTTTCTGTTTTGTTCTAAGTACTTTTTGTTTTTAGTTGGAGGCCAGATGCACTATGGAATTAGAATTATGAGCTATTAATATATATTCTCCTCTTAACATCTCTTAAAATCAAGCTATATAAAAGTAAAAATATTTAAGTGTTAATAGTTAGTGTGCAATACTGAATTCTCTGGCTGAGATTTCACCCTAGAAGAAGGTAATTATTCTTCGAATCATGACCGTACGTACCTCCAGGTGCGTGTCTCTCTGTGCCAGCAGGCTTTGGATTTGCTTGGCCATGGAGCTGAAGACCGGCTGTAAGCCGGCACCTTCTGCCTCCACCAGCTCCTCCCATTGAAGAGGTAGCACTACTCTAGGATCCTGAGTCACCTGCAGCAAGGACAGTTCTTCAGGTTTCTGCGATAAAAATCAATGCGAGTCTGATAGAACCAACAGATCAGGGGGACAAACCCTCCAGGCAGCGCGGGTGTGCCATGAATACCAAGCATCTGCGTAGATTAGAAACAAGTGCATTTTACATTCTGCCTGGCTCGACTCGCGCATGCAAAACTAATGATCATGTTGATGGCTTTGAGAGGTTTGCGGGTGGAGGCCATATGAACAGGAAGCTGGGGATGCATCCATCTACACAGAAGGAGCCCTTCTCACCTCTGTGATTTATTAGCCTGAAAAGTTTGGCAATAAAAAGGCTGGTGGGCTGCTCGCTGTTTCTGAAATTCAGCCACGCTGGTATCCAGCATGATGTTTTTGTGAAGCTGGCAATTATTAATGGGGAAGGGGGGGTTCAAAGGAGGAGCCAAGTGTCATTTATTCTTTAATAGATGGCAGAAAGTGACCAAAAGCGAGAAAAGATGAAGCAGCCATGTGACAGAGGTGCAGGTCGAGAGGTGGACATGACGGGTGGAAGATCCATCACCAGGGGGCAACCAGAGGTCTTTACAAGACAGCCGGCAGAATGACAAGTAGCTCATTTTCACACTTACTTGTATCATCAGAAAGAGGAATAATAATTCAGCTTTCTTTGCCTACAGGCAGACACCACAGAAATACTGCGCAATATATAATTTGGGGACAAATATGTTCTTTAGAAAAAAATCTCCCCCAGGACGAGATCTACCCCTGAGAAAACCTTTTATATTTTAGGGAGAGTTGCACCTGATTTATTTCAGGCATCTTTCTTCACTCACCTGCTGAATACAGATGGCAATGGCCGCCTGAGTCTCGATGTCCAGAGACTGGATCTGCTGGATGAAGATCTCCTTGTGCTCACACTGCAAACAAACAACGGAGAGGAATGAAGCGCACGCACAGACATGATTTATGCATGTGTGCGCGTCCCATAAGGTAAGGCATGGATTAATTACTCAGCTGAAAGTTCTCCTATATAATTCACTATTTAATGCATTCATTGTGACGTTTTGGGTTGTAAATAACACGAAACCACTGACTAAAGTTGCTAAAATACAAAATGGACCTTTGATCCAAATTTAAAATACCATGCAAACCTGTGGGAGACATAAAATTGATGTGGGAAATATTTTAGGTCAGAGAAATGCAAAACTACATACTGAATATCTTGAGCTACCATTGCTTTAAAGTGTCTTTAATCTTTAGAGACATTTTCTTAAAATGGCACAGAAAGAAACATATGATCGTTTTAGTTAGTCTTTAATCAGTATTGAGTTGTTTTTTGTTATTACAATTATAAATATTCACACCAACGAAATGCAAAAAAAAGACTTTGAAAGAGAAATAGCCAATTGAAATAACGATTGGGAGAGCGCTACGCCTAAACACAACTGTTGTATCAGAATAAATAGCTCAGCTACAAACCCAAGAGAGCAGTGTGTAGGCATGTGGAGGTAATATTCTGGGGGAATTTTTTTTTCTCTGTATCCCAAGTCTCCCAAAGCTCAGATGCCTCCATTGATTCAAGTCTGGAACCATCAACAGACTTTCTGGCTTATCACTCTGGCTTTAACACTTATCACAATGGCAGAGATCCTCATTTCCCTTCAGCAATGCAAAGCAAACTGCCAAGAAGATGCACAAATGGCTTCAAAGAAGAATAATCGGAGAAACTGTGAAAGTCCTGGAGATGGGCTTGAATATTTCTGTCATGAAAAAAAAACAGGACAAACTTCCAGGGATGAGAAGCGCCATGCTAATTGTGCCAGGTGAATTATTTCCAACCACTTCCTGAGTGAAGCAAGAGAATACTTAAGGTAACTGCACATTTTCAGTGCTTCTTTTTTTTTTGTTTTTTTTTGCTTTAGTCTTTTTTTTTTTGTTTTGTTGTTGTTTTTTGCTTTAGACTGAATCTGTGAACCTTGAAGGCGAACAAAAATAAAGTAAAAGGTTTAAAAAAAAAATCCCCATCAAACGAACTTTGAAAGTAAAGAAACTTTGGTTTTATGATCCTTATCTAAAAACATTATCTGTATAGTTACCTCCTATTATATGTGTTTGTGTCTGTGTGTGTTTGTGTGTGTCTGATCACCTGCACTGCACATCCCAGTAAAAGCAGCAGTAGTCTCCTGAGCTCTTCCACAGCCGCCTCTGAGGACACAGAAATAACTGTCATCATGCTCATTATCATCATCATCATCATCATCATCATCATCTCCACCCCATCATTATCACCTTAATATGCTTCATAGATCGCCCTGATAGGGACTCGTGCATGAAATAATGAGTTTCTGGTGGCTGAGAGACATGCCACTGATAGGATCATGTTGTTATCTTGTACCTGTTAGGGGGTCCTGCCCCAGTATGGCGACGTTTGGGAGAGGCATGAGGATCAACTGCTGTAGGTCTTCCTGTATGAAAAAAAATGACGAATTTGAAGAGTTAATTTTCTCATGAGCCCAGTCCTCTCTGCAGAAAATGGGGCTGAATGAACGTCAGGAACAACATTTTCCACCTGGCTTCTGGAATTTGTTGTGTAAACAAAAAGCAGACGGCTAATGACAGTACATTTACTTTATTCTTTAAGCTCAAGGAAGCTCCGTGCAGTTTGATTTAACATATTTGAGCACCTATAAATTCCAAATGGTTTACATTTAGTGAAAAACAAAAACAAAGAGATAAGGATGTAGTTACTGAAATAAAAATCAGTGAAGTGTTTTCGGTTGTTGCTCCTGTTTCCTAAACATGTGGGTGATGTGGGCACTGGGGCAACTTTCCAGACATATCATAACAGATGTCATTTAAATCAAGTGGCCTTTACTGGCAACACACAGAGGTTAACATTACCACCAAGCTAACCTTTATCTCCGTGCACAAAAACTAATATCAAGGTTTTATCGTTTTACATATTGTAATTCTGTAAAAAGCTGCGAAATACTTTTAACTTCCATTGAGAAACCTAAACGTAAAGCTGCTTGTGCCACAGCGTTCTAATCAGAGTCCAGAGTCATTTACAACTGAGACTGTTAAAAAGATGTCCTCTGTCTAATCTGGCTGAGCTTCAATCATTTTGCAAAGAACAGGCCACATTTAATTATCTACACACACTAAACCGGATGTAAAATGCATCACTAGGCATCTCCGTATTCCTGATGTTAACTGAAGAAAACTATGTAGAAAATCTTCTAAAACATGTAGATTACAAACGTTAATAAACGTTTAGCCTGTTATCCTCTACATCCAGGTAGAATAAACTCTTGGTTGTTCGACAAAGCCTTTTCTAATGTGTTTCAGAGTAAATGATATAATGGAGGAGCGGCAGAAGGCCCAACATCGCGGTCCGCTTGTTTCAGCTAGTTGTAATTTGTGCTCTGAGCTGTTGGACAAATCTCCTGGCTCCATCAAATGACGTTGAATCAAGCTGGACTGCAGACGCCTCTCAGACGTTTCCCGATCCAGAAAACTTGGCTCCTCCTGGCAGCAACAGAGGACTTGTGGTGTGGGTCTGCAGTGTGTTCCTCCTCCTACATCTAATGCAGTCAGAGTTTAGCAGGTGATCCTTCTGTTGCTCAATTCATTTAATTAGTCTTAGACAAGAACAGCATCCCTGGTAATTAAAAATGTTTCTGTCAAAAAGCCACACTCCGACGTTGGAGAGCTCCTTCCCCAACTGTTCTGTAAATCTGTTCACATCCATCAAATTGAAATCCTTAGACTGCTGAAAGTGAGTCACAATTGTTGCTCCGAACTTTAATTTATAAACTGTACAGTGGGCGAGGTAGGCTGGGACGTCCTTTAACAACTGCAATGTGGAGCCAATCTTACATTTCTGCAGGATAATAGCCTCTGCAGCCTCTGACATGGTCATCAAGCCTCCCTCGACTCTTGATGCCAAATGGACTCCTGCAGCAGACTCGGCGCTCCCAAAATTATATAGCAGCGCTTGTTGTTGTTGGCACGCAGATGCATCTGTGTGAATAACTCCCCGCTTGGCAGTGCTGCCAAGATCCACGTACAGTTCAGGGTTATGTTTGCTCAGATTTCTCAGCTGCTATAATTTAAATATCAGTCCGTGATACAGTAATACATCCTTTCAAAAGGAAATGACGAAAATATGAGCGACACGCATTACAATTATCTACGCCATGCAGTGATTTCTGTGACAGATATAAATGGGGTGAAGTCTTGTGCAAATGTCTTGGGTTAATCCTTATTTCACCATCTTTTGTTTTCGATGAGCCAAATGTCGTGGTATTCTCTAAAAGTCTACAATCTCAAAGCAAAAGGTATCTTTCCACCTCTGCTAAAATATCTATTTTTCATACACTCTCTGCATATTCAGAAGTAAAATTGATCGATGGTTTTCCGGGGTTCCTGATGGCCTTTTAAGAGACTTTGAAAGCTTTTAATTAAATTCATTCCCCTATTTTTAGAGGAAGGCTGTTAATTGAGGTAAATCATTTAGGAGCAAAATCTCGACAAATTACAATAAATTTAATAATTAATTAAAAATTTTATATCTTTGCAATTTTCTTTTAGAAGCGCAATGTTGGGTCTAAATTATTTCTTTGAATTGATTAGAATATCACAGATTTTCCATAATCTCTCCAAATATAATGTATTTCCTATGAAAACTCATTTGTGTGCATGTAATAGGTGATCAATTAAAATATAACATATTTTTCCTTTTTTAAAGCCGAAATATTTAGCATCCCTGTGCAGGTACCTGATAACACAGATACAGAGCCAGACAATCTAGGCACATCGACGAAGACTGACTGCAGTAGACACTTATTCTTCTAGCGCCAATACTCACTATAGCCAAAGTATGAATAAGAGGCAAAGCTTTACCTACATTTCAATTTAAATGCAAACAAATTGCTTTCTGCTCCACAGGATTTAATGGACAGTTTAGTTTATTTTCAATATACTGAACTTAGAGCAACGGATGAAAACATCTTTAAAAAGTACTTTAACAGATTTCCCCACAGTATCAGGTCTGAGAATTATAGAGTAAAGGGTAAATCATGTCTGTTTGACCGCTTGACGAAAATATAATAACTGAGAACAAAAAAACAACAAAAAACACACCAGCTAACAAACCACTACATTTATCAAGTAGGCTCATAAGTTCACATAGAGTTAAACTACCTCAATCTCCTCCCGTGTCCACAGTGAGATACGGCTAACAGACTCAAATTACATCATGTATAGTAAATATATCAATCAAAGGATCTTTTTGCTGCAAAAGCAGGACATTTGCTTTGTTGGCAAGTTAATATTGGGTACACCACGTTAATTATAAGACCAAGGCTAGTTAAAATCCTATTTATTAAAAAGGCTCAGTTCCCTTAAGAAATTTCATGATTTAAAAACAACCGAAATCTTTAAAAAGCTCAATAAATGACACTTAAAACCTCATTAGTCCAAGCTTGAAAAGCATGCAAGTATTTTTGACAGAGTAAATAGAACAACTGAGATTAAATGAGTCAATGCAAGGAATCATGGCGTCTTCACAGTGATTTGAAATTGTACTCCCACAGTAAAAATACATGCATCCAGTGTGTGATGCTGAGCCGATGTGTTTGAGAAGCCGAGGTCAGACGAGAGAAAATGAACCTTTGCCTTGTTTCACACATAACGTCCTGAGTGACAAGGGCGCCGAGTGTGAGTGCACGTGCTGAAATCCTAGTGTGCCCAATAAGAGCCTACCATTTACTGCCTGTGTTTTCGGGCCCAGAGCTTTCAAGGGACATTAGCGGCTCAATGGAAAGTAGGAAGTGAAACCTTGTAGACTCGTGTTCCTATGCTGTGTGACAAGCTAACCAGCGCATGTTCAGTCCACCTGACTGCTGCTCGGGAATGCTCTCTGGGCTGAGAACAGAGGCTTTTGAATTATCCTCAAAGGATATAATTGTGTCAGTTCCTGAAATGCCACAGGCACCAACCATGCACGTTGTGAAATGCGCGATACTGGGAGCTACTAAAGAGCCTTTATGCTATAGCCTTTAACCAAAGATGAGGCTTTAAAAAAACACTTCTTGAAATTCCCCCAATTTCTTCACCCCATTGGCAAGATAATAAGCAAGGACAGGTCCATCGAGGATGGAAATTCTGTGTTTCATCTTCTCTTTTGTGCAAATGCTCGGTCACACTCCCGCACACACTTTAAACTCTATACAGAACCCAGAGGCTAAATATTCATGTATTGCTGCTGATACTTGAGCTTTATCGTGTCCTGTTTTTAGCACCTTAAAGCAAGTCAACAACTTCTCCAATTTTGTCAGTCTCCGCTCCCTTGCGATTTGGTGTAGCCTGAAGTTATGTTTTAGTGGGATATTAAAGGGTTTTTTTTGTACAGTAAGCTCTGAGGCATTTCAATCCAAACAGAAAACTAAATAACTGCACGACTGTTTATGGAAACAGGTAATACAGAAAAGCAGGCGAACTGCAATATTTCAATTTTAAACTGAAGTCACTAAAAGTTAGACCCATCGTTAACATTTTATTTAATAAACTTCTATGTTTTTCATCATATTTTATTCTAATAGCTTACTTTTATCAGTACATCCTTTACTGTTACAGGAATTATAGCAAAACTTAAAGAAACTTTAATGCTTGATCAATAAAGCTCTTAATTATTTTTTGTTGAAATAAAAAGTTAAAATTACCTGATTAAATGAGTGTAATAATATAAAGAGTTATAAAAACAAACGCAGAAGTAGTGGAAAGATATTAAGATGTTTCTTCTTTTTTTTTTTATTTAAGGCTCAAATAAAACTTAAATGCATAGCCAATCATTATTATTGCAGCAACAGCTAACGGCTCTGAGATATGTAGGTTAATGTTGCGTCTTCCAGCCTTACCAAATTCCAAAGTTAACCACCCTTATTTACCCCAAAAGTGATGAAAAACGAATTATATATATATATATATATATATATATATATATATATATATATATATATATATATATATATATATATATATATATATAGACTATGGGAAAGATATTTGGTTTTAAACACAAGAGCAAAAACAATCTAAAATCTAAGACAATATCAGTTTAAGGTGTTTGTTTTATGTTGCTATGTTGCTTTACTAACTGTAGTCTACCAATGATTGATAAGCTAAACTAACATATCTCTATTTATACTGACAGCTTACTGTAGCCAGAAAATATATGTGCAGATAATAAGCTTGTAGGATGTGGAAAAAAACAACTAACATTTAAATAAAAATGAAATGCATGCAGCCATAAAATGTATTTATGTCACGATCAAGGTTGCCATCTCATGGCTCGGTTTCTCCCTCCCTTACCTGGTAGAAGGCCCGGAGGTGTCGATTTAAAATGGAGAAGTTCTGGACTCGTAGCATGTGGTCATCTTTCTCGCTGTTGTAGAGCCTCTCCACCTTGGGGTTCGGGTCTCTGGGTGAACAGAGAAAATAAATCACCGTAACTGTGTACACCGTTGCTTGTTTCAAACCGCGCCACGTCTCTACAATTGAGAAACTCTTATGCAAGGCTTAATTTAGGCAGAATAAATAAAATCTTAATGAGCTGCAGAGGCGGGCAAAGTGGATCCACGCAAACAATTATTTGCTTAAATAACGTTGCTCAGCTCAGACCAAATGAATCACCTGCTCCACACACACTGAGATGTTTGTTGTCTTGCCTGACAGCAGACAAAAGGTTTTCCTCCAGCAGAAAATCTGAACAAGAGGGGGGAAAAGAATTCAACGGTGGTGACAAACAAGATGGAAAGTGTGCAGAACCCCGTTTTGTGATTTACTCGAAATTCATGGATCGTACATTCAAGCCAGCCATTCTTCCTCAGAAGCAGCTGAACAATGTGAGGTTATGAAAGGGTGGGTGATGAATGTTACATCACATTTTATGCAGGGAGACAACATTAGAATTCTGGTGCCATGCTTATAACTCTCCTAGGCTGTGCTGTGGCTGAGAGGGGGGAGGATATAATGTTTGCTTAGTTCACCGCTTTGCTTCAGCATTTTAGCGTGTTAACATTCGCTAATTAGCAATACACTCATGGGAATCATCTGTTAGGAGAGGATTTATGCATACACCGTTTTATTTGTCCCATGGTGCAAACAAGTACTCCATCTCATCTAAAGTACTGTGTTCAACTCAGAGGAACATCTAAAGATCTCTGCTAGCGGTTTGTTGTCGTCACCATCAGTATCTATTTTATATAATCAACCTAACATTTTTTGATCAAGAATCTATATTTTACTTTCATCTTTGTTTTATAGTTTATTTTCAATACCGTCTAATATGACACAGGAAAGTTGTTAATATATACCTAATTAATGGTGTGAGCTGAATTGACTGAACTCAGAGGTGAAGTATGGTAGAACTGAAAGTTTTGCAATTAACTGCTCAAACTTTTGACTTCAAGCAAAAAAAAATTATATTCATTTACATTGCTAGCTATAAAGTTTAATAGAAATGACAAGAAATGTTTGCAAACATGTCAGACCACAGGGAATGATCAAATTTTGTTGGAGCAAAACTGTATTCTTCTCTCAAAGTTATAAAAATGTGACAGGCAGTTTGCTCTTATTCCGCTTATTCCTCTATTTATTATCAAGTCTTCACTCAGACAGTGCTTGATCTATCCAAGGGAAATTTTCCAAGCCACTAATAATTTAAACATGTTGGTGAAAGCTTTGTGCAGTGGAGACTTCAGCAGGGATAGGAAGGCCGAAGAGGGACAGACTTAAATACACAGCTTCTTTGGTAAAAACCTGTTTGAGAATGCTAAAACACCTAAATGTAGATACAGATCCACAATGGGACGGCTTAGAATGGGCCAGTCAAAGTCCAGACCTAAATGTAGTTACGAATCTATGGCTAAAGTAAGGTAAACTAAGGTATTCTAATCACCTTAAACACCAACAGACAAAAATATTACTCTTTAGACTTGCTGCTGTAACAGCAACTGGCTTTACAGGAAAATGACTCAGGGAAACTTGTACAATAAAAAAGAAATTAAAAATCGTTGGTTTTCCTCCTCTTCAAAATTGTGCAGGATTTTTTCTTGTTTGAAAAAAGTCCTAATACATTATATCATAGCTTGGGGGTTGAATTAACTTCCTTAGTCCACATTTTCTAATAGGATGCTGACTTTTTTTTTTTTTTACTCACCTGCATATGAATCAGTTACTGATTCTCTACACTGAGAATTCCTCCAAGATTTCTTCTGCAGAGAATTTAATAACTACTTATTAAAACTACAGACATCGTTTTTTGTTTTTTTTTGTCATCATTTTTTTTCCTATAGGTTGCAGGGCAGGTTAAAAACAATATAAAAACTAAAATACTCAACCTGTTAATGAATTTATAGCAACATCAGTTCTACAAACGGAGAGTTAAATCTCTTTACTGCCCATAGATCTTTGTGTCTCAGGAAACCACAGCAAGGTTTATCCTTCTAATTATCCTCTGAAAGCGAACACTATTACATGCTTAAGCTTCTGTCTATAATTAGCTGAATGTTTCAACCGGAAGAAATACCTCTTTAAATACCTTCATTAAAAATTCTAAATGTATAAATATCACACAGACAGCTTTAGTTTGTTTGAAGCTTTTTTGTCTGTCTCCAGGGATGCAAAGAAAAAAACTCTAAGAACTGAAGAGCATGGGTGAAAATTTTTCATCCAGAAAATTTAAGAGCTTCTTTGACTAGTGAAATTAACAGAAATGGCTTCAAGCCCAAACAACCACCTTTAATCCCTTATAAACACACTTCTTAACATACAAGGTCTGTTCAAGGTTCTAATAGCAATGATAAATGAATAGGCGCGATCGTGCTTGTAAAACTTTTTCCTTTCAATGACAAAAAGGTAATATTTGTTAAGTGTCTGAAGCAAACCTCAAGTTTTATACAAGCTTCCTTTTACAGTTTTTCACAGTCATATTAGTCAAATTTTCAATTTATCAGTGAACTCTGAAGGTATGTTCTGATGTTGTTATTGCTGACGATCTGATAACTGTTATAATATTATAATTTCCCATTTACACTTTTACTGTAAATTGTTGACAGACCACATCTTTGTAATAAAAAATTACTATCCCCATCAGAAAGAATATGTTCTACTCCAATGCGGTGTGGACATAATCTTTTAGAGTATCTTATCCAGCCTTTGCTTGCATTTGCTGTGAAGCCATCTGTGGCAAAAAGGTCATCTGTGAGTGTGGCAATCCTAAACTTTCCATCTCCATGCTGAGATAAATTCACCAATAGGGAACGAAGAGCAGAGTGAGAGGAACTCCATCAGTATCTTCCTGTGGGTCGTAAAGCAAAGCATTGCAAGATGTTGTTGGTCTGTTGAAAATGGGCAAATGTCCTCGGCCTCTTCCTCTGTTTGCATGCTAACTCCTCCCCCACGCATGATCACACTTCTTCTTCTCGTCTCTGGCTGATGATCCAATCCAAAGGCATGTTGACTGTCATAAACGTAACTTTGTGTTGTTCTCTTTCTTTATACACTAAATACCTCCCAGTTAATTGTTTATGAGATATACTTTTGAGCTACTTCAAAAAACAGGTTGATCATTGGTTGATCAAATACTTAGTTAGAAAATGTTGGGATTCACCTAGGATCAATTTACCAAATCAGTAACAACTTGTAATAAAGTTAAATTTAAATGAACAGCAATTTGCTTGACATAATATGCAAACTTGTTCATGCACTTTGCACGTTAGAACTCATACAACAAATTTATGCTTGCACGTCGTGTTAGTTGAGACTTTTTAAACAGACAACTGAATAATAAATCGTGATCAACAGGATGAAAGCAGTTGAAAATGTAGAAAAAAGAAGATAATTATGCATAATCACTTGCATGGATGAACAAAAGCATTAGCAACTTGTCCTAAAATAGTGGCGCAGTTATTCAAAGATTAAACAAGCAGGTTTGAGAGTTTAAATTTAGCTTTTTAAAAATGCACCAAAGCAACTTATAAAATTTGTAATAACTAAAAAAACGTTACCACATTTTCTTATATTATGTCTTATATTATATATTCAAAGTTCTGTTAGCTGCCTACTCTTAAGGTCATATTTTTATGCCATTTAATAATATTAATGTAAGTATTCTTTACTTACTTTAAACTGTGTTGTGTCTTACGTTAAATTATAAGATTAATATCTTCTCTTCATTCAATTTTTTTCAGGATCAAAGGTTTAATTTGCCCAGTTTCAATTTCTAATTTCCCACATGCATCCAGATGTTTCATTAAACACTATTATTAAAGATCTGAATACAGTTAGCATTTAATTATTCACTCTCTGCTCACTCTCACTGTAGTCTGTGCATTATCAGCAATGCGATGAAGAGACAAAATCGTGAAATTATAATCTTACATGATCCTCATAACTTCATTGAGAAAAACCCCATTGGTCAGTCTCTTGTAGCGGTCCAGAGCACTCTGGGAAACTGAGTTTACTTCCATATACTGGCTGTAGTTCTTGTTCTCCACCATATTCTCAAACAGCTGAACCTGCAGGAGGGAGAATTTAAGAGATTATTTTAAGATCTGGTTCAGTCTCAAGTGTGATATGAGAGAGTAGAAAAAAAGTAAACAAAACTGCAAAAGCAGGAGCACAAACAGTGCGGACGGAGGAAGGATATGTTCAGGTCCAAACATTTTCACACAGGAAGCCGCGTTAGTCGTCGCACCTGTCTGAACAGGTGGGATCCATGCTTTCACACTGGGAAGCACTTCACAGTGACAGGCAGCCAACCAGGACAGCAGCCAAGGTTCCTCTTTCTACTAAGATGAGTTCTGCCAATTCAAACTGCAATATTTTGAAGGGTTTTTTCCCCCCATCTGCACCTCCTAAAAAAATAGTGGGTCACAAACTAACTGGTAAGATGAGGAAGAGCAGCTTTACAGTCTTTAGCAGTTTGGCCAGCATGGACGTTCAACAACCGATAAAAAGCTAGACATAAACTGTCTCGTCAGTAATTATGTGACATATTAAATCTGATTCAGCACATAAATGAGGCAAATACTCACTTTATTTCAGAGAGACAAGAATATCTAGAATGTATCAATTCAGAAGGTATTTCAATAGTATAGTAATATAGTAATATATCTTCCATCTGCAGGAGGGATAAATAGTAGTGTAGTTATTGTTATATGTTGATTGTGTACTGTACTGTGTTGTATGTGAGATGAGTGTGTCGTGTTTATTGTTATTTGATACTCTGTAACCCTGGCAAAACAATTTCCTTCGGGATCAATAAAGTCTATCTTATCTTATCTTATCTTAGTATTGCTCTTCAAAATTTCTAGATCTTGTCCCATTAAGGCAGCATGGTTTAAATGTTGTTGGTTTCTGTCATAAAGTAAAAAGCTATACATTTTATGTCAGGGTCTAGTTTTAAACACTAGCTTCATCTCTGTCAGGTTGGATGAATGTCATCTGGGAGCATTACTTTTCAGATCTTCCCACAGATACTCAGTTGAGTTTACAGGCTTTGACAAGACCTGTGTAAGAAAATGCATAACCTTTCATTTTTACCTGGTGGTCTCTGACATCGGTTCACAAGGGCCTCAGTGCTGCAGCTTTCAAAGATTTCCCTCATCACAAAAAGCTGAATCAAATAAACAGCTTAACAGTTTAATACCAGAAGGAGGAAATTAAGCGAATTGATTCTGATGTGTCAAAGCAGGGACACTTGTAAAGCAAGCAGGACATCGGGTGAACCTCCACCTCCGTCTCAGCTGTTTTGCTGCTTCCAACAGGTTTTCTTCCAGGACCATAACTGCACGTGTCTAAGTTGCATCCATTTTTGGCGTTTTCCTCTTTGTGCTAAAGATAAGCTTCACCACAGCATAATGTTGCCACCACCATACTTCACACTAAAGATGACATAGATTGATAATCTTATCCATGAAAGCATCTTAATCTGTTGGTTGTATCCTCTACATGGTTTGTCAAACTTTAAAAGGGACCACTTATTCTTTCTTAGCTTCATCATATTTTAGCAGGCAGAAATTATAGTTGTCGTCAATAGATGTTTTCCCCTGAGCTTTGGATTGCTGTTCTGTTCAGTAATGGTCTCTAACAAACGTACCTTCCTTCACAGGACCGATAAACAAATACTAATAATGGACTAATTCCAAGGTATTAAAGTACAACAGATACTTACATGTTGGTTTATATATATATATATATATATATATATATATATATATATATATATATATATATATATATATACAGAGAGAGAGAAAAACCTGGTTCATGTTAGTGAATGAAACATTTTTGAATAGTTTTAGCTGTCTGAGTATTTTTTGCAAGGCACTGTAAACAGTCATTTCAAAACAGCTCTACAGACACGGAAGTGTTGAGACTGACAGAAAAAAAAGATGGTCATTAAATGGCAAAGGAAACGGCAAAGAAAAGGAGAAGTAAAGTGTTTGCTTCTCTGTGCACATGATAAGAAGTTAAAAACGAGACTTTATAATCAATTCCAGTAATAATTGCATATGTTTGTTTGTAAAAAGAAAAACCCAGAGACAAAACTTTTTGAATGGAAACTTTAAACTATGATGTACTCTGATTAGGAGTGAAAACACATGTATCATGTTGAGAACCAACAGAGGTTGTTAGACTGGTATTCCTGTGTTTGTCAGTTATCGTCTGTTAGAAGGTGACAGAGGATGAACACATACCCAGTGCGCCAGCGCGCTCCCCATGAACTCCTCTATCATCTCCTTCATGTCGGGCTCCATCGTGTTAACCAGCGCTCAGGTGGACAAGCACTTACAAAATATCATCAACTTTGCCATTTGTGTTGAATCAAAGAGCGAGGATCCATACTGAGCCGTGAAAGGCGGTTTGACTTATCTGCGGCCCTCCTCCTCCTCCTCTTCCTCTATATCTGTGTCAGTTAGTCTCATTGCTAAACCACACCGGAATTTCTTTAAACACATTTTCAGGTTTTTTGGGGGGTTTTTTCCAGCACAAACGTCACCTCACACAACTAAATCTCAAATAAAAGAGAGAAATTTTGGCTGTAACAGCCCAAAAAATAATTATAATTGTGCATTACAATGCAGGTTTTGATGCAAACTGCTTTAACACCAAAGTTTCTTTATATTCGATATTTTATATTTATTTGGTGGAGCTGAAAACAACTACACACGATTAATTCGTCAAAGTTTACATTTTTTTTTGGGGGGGGGGGTTTGTTTTGTTTTTTGTTTTTTGTTTTTGTTTTATTTTAGGGCTTTGTTACATGAAGGTGTTGATCAAGCACTGTGCAACCCTGACCTCTGCTGGTTGGGAAAGGAAATGCATCCTCTCCTGTTTCGGTTAATGAGTTGCATCATATTTTCCGTGACAAAATCAATCGACGAAATATTTCCTCACCATGCTTCTCTTTCATCAAGGCGACTCATATTTAAATAAATAGGCAGTGGCATTACTGTGCGCAAGGAATACCATAAGACCCAATGAGAGGATATTGAAATAAAATGGACTGACTTAAACCTGTCCATGTTATTTCTTATGGTAAAATCATTGCTGTAACTCAGTTAGTTGAGTTAGCTGGACCCTTTAGCACTGATGCTCATCCCCCCCCCACAGCATAATGAACTCTGTCAACACCAACTGGAGGAAGATCTTCACCATCTTGCTTTCTAAGCGTTCATAGAAAGTGTGTACTTCACTCTTGGTGAAGTAATTTACTGGCCTTAAGCCCTACAACAATTGTTAGTAGTGTACAATTGATTCTTTAATTTTTATAATTCAAATCACAAAGCACAAAAGGTGTTTTTGTTTGTAGTTTTGAATCAAACACTTGGTCTTTAATCAGAATTTCCAAAGGAATCTTTAGACTTCTAATTGAGGCTGTTTAAATGTGGCATTTAATATTATGCTAGCAAATGTTTTTGCTTTGCAAAAATAAAGTCCTACTCACTCCTGGCTTCATCCTCTTGATCATGTGCAGACATTTGAAAATATACCCTCATCACAGTGTGCTACACAACAATTTTTGAATAACCGTGCATGCTATGCTTATTGACTACCCTTTCCCTCAAAGGTATTGTCAGTACACTTTGTTAAAAAAGACATGATCAGCTCACCATTTCTCTGAATGACAGTGTTTCTCTTGAACAAGCTCCTAACAGAGCTCTTCTTCCATTTTACATAGATATGTTCATGTTGTCTGCTCTCCTAACATCTGTCTGAAAAAATATATTTTTATTAAGATCTAACAGAATGTGTATAGATTGCACAGAATACATTTTATCTATCTTTGATTGTATTATAATGTATTGTATTGATTCAATATATATTTTTAACTTTGAATCTGTCCACTTTGTTCTAATAAGTGTTGCACTTTGCAATTGATTGTTGTGATCTGGTTGTTATACATTATATTTATTATTGTAACGACTTCTTAAAATACACTTGTCATAATAATTCAAATTTCATTAAATTATGAATGTTTTACAAATTCACTTGTACTTGTAGTATTATTGAACTAGGCCAGTAAATAACTTATATTCTTTACTGCTTTAATTTATAAGTTTTGTGTTTAAATATTTGATACTAGAATATATTATTTACCCTCACTTTTAATTAGCCTCTTTTTCCATTTATTTTTCCACTTCTTTTTGAAACCGCAGACAGCAGCTTTCATGTGTTTGTTGGGAATCAAAATAAAACATTCATTGAACTTATTCTGTGATATAAATTTTATTTCATAAGATTGTGGACACATTGGTTAAACCTGTAGCTATGGGACATATCACTGTCATATGTTCTTTGCAGATGAAAAAGCATTTTTGAAAGCCCATTTCTTGTTTCTGGAATAACATTCCAACACATTTCATCAGTGCGCTCCAGCTGCCTCTGTGTGAAGGTGAGCCTTCTTGCTTGCTGCTGGGAGGGGGTTGTTGGTTACCGCTTGGGCAGCAATTCTGGGATTAACCACGCTGGGATTATCAGATTGTTTTAAGGCTGCCAGAATAGATGCGATGACAGCTTCATATAGGCCATCACAATCACACATACAGTGTAACTCCAAAGACACGCACACTTAATCCACCTCTGCCTGTTGAACTGAGATAACCCATAAAACTTTGACTGTTTTACAAGCACAAAAGGAAGCAGACACTACAAAGCAGTTAAAAACTTCTACCTTTAATATAATATTGATGTGCCAGTTTAAACAAGTGCCTAAGCAATTCAATGCAGTTCAGTACAAACTCTACAGAATAGAAATGAATAATACAGTGCACATGGGAAAAACCATAGCTTCCTGAGTGTAACCTTCCCAAATTTTGACTCAAAAGACGTCAGATATGTTTTTCTGTTTATGCTACACCTGAATAAATCTTGAATCTCATCTAGAAAAACAAAACCAAGTAGTACTAAACAACCTCGTGAGCGGTTCTCAGATGGTTCATGGAGTCTTGCACAGAGGAGATTTAGTTTGTTTTCCGTTGATCCTATATGCTGCCTTCTTCTGTTCACGGTGATAGGAGCTGAGGTTGCTTCGTAGATGGAGCACAAATCAAGCCTACCGGTCTCAAAACCCCAAAAGGTGTCTTTCCTGCTACCATCGCAGTCACACCACCCAAAATTAAAATAAACAAATAAAACAGATATACACTCTGCCTCCCTTCCTCTTCAGCTCATTTAGATTTTTCTGTTTCCTTGTTTTAGCTGGCCGGCGGTGGAGTGACGGTCTTCTCCGTGGCTTCAGCTGCTTTCCCGCCCTCTTCTTCAGTCCCTGCGGCCTCGGACGCTGGATCGACTTGGGCAAACTTTAGCAGATCAAGAGCCTTGGCTTTGATGTCAGCATAGGTTTCCTTCACCCCCTTCTCCAGGATGTAACCCTCACTTTCACCCTCTGGAGACTCTAGAGCCATTGCCCCCTGCACAGCCGTCTGCAGGTAACGCATGCTCAGGAGCACAGAGAGCTGAAGATAAAGAAGAATATGGTCAGATGGCTTATATGCGTCTTTCATTACCTTGAATAAATATTAATAACCATTTATTCAATTCACATCATGTTAGAACCATACACTTTGATCCATTTGTATAAAACAGATTTTTTAACAGCTTATGTCTGAAAAAAGGAAAAGGGGACAAAATTTGTGTGTTTTATATATCTGCTTTAATCCACCCTGAATTATTTCATAATTGTAAAATCACAACTGGAACAGTTTTGGACTATATCTTAACAGATTTGTGCATTAAAAGAGTCAAACATTTTTTGACTATTGATTTTTGCAAAATAGTGTCAGCTAAGTCAGATATTTAGAATGATAACGAATACCATTTTTTTAAATAGTTGCCGTTGTTTTTTTTTTGTTCACTGAGATTGGTATATGTCCCAGTAAATCAAATTTTTCTTTTTTTTTCGGTGTGTTTAGTGTTGCTGTTGTAATGAAAGGTGAAACTCCTCCGCTTAAGTTTTTTGCAGTATGTTACAGGTTTTCTTCTAAGATTGTACTCATCTCCATCCATTGGATCTAACCAGCTACAGAAAAGCATGACCATAGCATGATGGTGGCAGTTTTCCCTGACCAGCCTAGTGTGTTAAATTACTTTTTTAAACAGTTTTGTAACTAATGTTTCCAAATTAAACTGATGATAGACAGACAGGCTATTTTTTACTAATTTAATACCTACCACCGGGACTGGTCTTGTTGTAAGGCTACCAAAGTAAATATGGCTGAACATAAATTCACACTACTTTTCAGATTTTAATTAACACACCTAATCTTTGTACTGTTCTATCAAAAATGTGAAAATATATAGAAATTGTGTGAATAATTCACAAATCCATTGTATTTGTTTCACATGGCTCTTGTTTTATTAAAACATCCACCCTACAACACCATCATCATGCTTCCTTTTCTTCTTCTTCGGCCAGCCGCAGGCAACATGATGCAAAGCCTGATAAACAACTTGTGTTGGACATGATGCGTCTATACCACGACAGCCATCTGTAGTTAATGTGAGGGAAAAAAATCCACACAGCACTTAGGTTCTGAATCTAGAAGTAAGAATTGTGCAATCACCTGTGGGTAGTGTGTGGTTGTGCATTGACTTCCTGTTTCAGCTCTTAGGGCTTGAGAATAGAATGTGACTTCAATGCTGGGACTATACAAAGAGATGACAACGGGTGTTTGACGGAACGAGACGAGTCATTGTGTTCGTGATGTTTTTTCTTTGTTTTTGCTGTCATGGCAAGCATTGCAGCCAGTGCGTCAGAAGACAGGAAGACATACAAAAACATGTTTTGTTTTTATGACTCTGTCACTAAGGACCGTGCCACAATTTTTAATTCCTCCCTATTTCGAAACCTAGGGAGGTTTGGTCCAAATTACAGCCTGACATGTGACACTGGCTACTTTGGTTTTTGCCCATTTGACACTCCACACTGATCACATTGATTAATGTCCTCCTGACTTTGGTTAGTTTCCATACAAGTTAGGCTAACATTTCCATATCTTAGTCCACAATGGTTAGTAAAATAACAAATTTAACCATAGCCATTTTAAAAAGTGTTCCTCTAAAAGTATGTCATACTTCTTTACTTGTACTCTCTGCAGAAAATTCAATCTGCCTTCACTATTTTTATTTTTTGCTTTAATACAGTGATAATTAAATGTCTACCATAATACGGTATTACTGAAAATAACAAACCACGGATGGATAATTCCTGATGACACTTGTTTACTTCTTAAAAAAGTTTACAGACCTGCTGCATCCTTCCACATTTACCCACCTGAATTAGGATAACAGAGAGCACGCCGGATCCGGTTGAGTTCATCAAACCCATGTAGTAGTCGGTCAAAGCCTGCCTGCAGCCCCGGCTGTACAGGTTGAGCTCCTCTGATTGGTATTCATAGTTGTAATGAGCCCTGCTATCTGTCAGGTGGTTCTGCAGGCAAGGGCGAGGGGAGACAGGGTCGCAGCAACTGAAAGGAACTCCGTCCAACAGGTAGCGGCCATCCACGTTACTCCGGATACGGCTGCAGGAAATAGACAGAAGTGATGAGGAAGTTAAAGGGTTAAATGTAAAATGAGATAATAAAAATGTAACCCTTTTTAAATGTTAAGGGCAGCTGAAAGCCTGAAATTCCAGTCAGTGAGAAGTGAAGAGCACATTGATACAAGTGGCATGGTATCATAACCTCTCTGTTTACTCATTCCCTTTCACTTATTTCATCTTAGATCAACCAATCCTCTCATGCTTTAGCCCTCTCTGTCTCTGTTTTCAAAACTAAAGGCCAGATCTATTTTTAAATCATTTCCTCATCTTGACTACACATCATGCTTCCTCTCTCTCTGTAACATATAGTTTGACCTTTTTGGATGTGAAGTCTACTCATATGTCATTTATGCAGTCCTCAGCACATCAAGTCAGTAGCTCCGCTTTTCATCTCAATTTTCTTCATCAAAAATCATATTTGTGCTTTTGCTGTTGTTCACTTACTCTTTGACTTCCTGGGAAGTGAAATCCAGGTATCGGGTGCTGACCCACTGAACCTCGAACCAGTCCTTGAAGTTGTTATTTCCGCAGCAGCGAAACTCCATCTGCAGACGATCAATGGTCTCCTTTTGGAAGCAGCGGCCAGGGACATCTGTATCCTTGTAGAAGCGGATGCCGTTCCTCAGGCCCACCTAACAGCAATGATTGAAGTTCGAAAAATGTCTTAGAAAAGGCTCTAAGCACATATTACCTAGTACCCCCTGTGTCTGATCTTTCAGTTGTTTTCCTACTGCCGCACACCTGACTTAAAGGTATAGGAGAGGATCTTTTAAATAGAAGAATTTCAATGAAAATTCCCATAGCAAATGACAGCCAATCAAAAACGACCGGTGGTGAAAAATAACTGGCTGTCAATGCGGAAGTAAAATTTACGTTTTAACTTATATCAATAATGTCCCCACCCACCCGACCCGTACAATGTGCGCTCATGTTTGAATTCGCGCATGCGCAGATTGTCTTTTAGGAAGTAAAACGGGACGGACAAGACGCATCATTCACCATTGAAGAGAGGTTGTACCCGTACGGCAGCGAAAATTGAAGCTCACTTACTGGAAATTAGGTGGCGCATGTGCAGTGTTGCGAAAATGAGACTGAGTTGAAGATCCTCTCCTAAATCTTTAAATGACTGAGCAAACGTAGGCAGCACTCAAAAGCATGCCGAGGAGGTACGGCAATGGATAGATCCTTATAAGAGTTTTTAAAATTACTTTATTTTCTTTAAATGTATAAAAGTGAAAAAGTATTTGCTTTGTATTACGTCAGATGCAATAGTTTTCGACTTTTTGGTGTTTCTAATTTTTTTATTCCCAAATCTGTAAAACAAAATGTCCACACATATTTTCTTGTATATTTTATCACCCCCTTTGCCACTGTTCCTTGAAACTCT
The DNA here is from genome assembly GCA_032876305.1 of Orestias chungarensis. Classification (NCBI taxonomy): domain Eukaryota; kingdom Metazoa; phylum Chordata; class Actinopteri; order Cyprinodontiformes; family Cyprinodontidae; genus Orestias; species Orestias chungarensis. The sequence continues at coordinate 338,958 of JAVLVB010001163.1, forward strand.
ACCATTTTCATCTTGTATCCGGGACCAGCTAACTCTTCTCACGTATTTTACCCTTGTGACCTGTTGGGATCAAAAGCCATTAATCGTGACCTTCACCTTCAGCGACTCTTCCAGCCTCCCCTGCAGAGCATAACTGAGGACCACCACGGCAAGGAGCTGGCAGCAAAGCAGCGCTGCACCAGAAAACCAGGCCAGCAAGAGAACGTTCCAGCGGGGGAAGCGGCTGGCATCCAGGGAGTCCTGACACACCCGACTGGCAACCCAGTTGGCGCCGATTGTGGCCAGGCCGACCATCATTAGGAGGTTTGGTACTACATGGATCTCTGAGTTATCCATCACCTCAAGGACATGAGAGAAGAATCAAAGACTGTAGTTGTCACTTTTGCAATTTCCTTTTCCTTTACCTAATTAGATTATTTAGACATGAAAGATAGATAGATCTGATTATTACATTTCCAGATTTCATTCTATCTGTACATTAATTTGACTTTTACCTTAACTTTAAATGGATTTTATATAATGTATACAGGAAACTCCTACTTCAAAGCAGATGTTGGGTTTAACATTTATTTGTTTTTGGTTTTTTTTACTTTTTTCTGTGCTGAATTATAACAAGCTACATTTAGCCTGCTGAAAAAGTTGTTACTTTTACACAAGATGTTAATGACAGCCTATTAACAAATCTTAGCTAATTTGAGCCAACATTTTCAGCTAATATTAACAATGAATTGTATATTAGCTACTGAAAGTATAATACCTTACTTTTGAGTAGAAAAATAATTTGCTATTGTTGGCAAAAGCTAATGAGGGCATCTTTGCTAATGAAAGTTTAGCCTTAGCATTGTTAGCATTTTCCATATAAACATTTCTTCACATAGTTTAGTTATTTTGGAAATAGATTTTAGTTTCTTAATGGCTTTTAAAAGTTTAAAGCTGATGGTTTCCCTGCATTGGGGGGTTGTCTTATTCCTGAACCTTCAAACCTGTTGTTAAAAAATACTTTTTCTTATTAATGATCGGCAAGATTGTGCAAAAGCACACCACACCAATTCTATTTCCATCCAATTGGCTTCGAGTGGATTTAAATTTAAGTAACTTGCTTTAATACTTCCTTTTAGAACATTTGCATGCTTTTGTTTCAACTGTAACTCTCAGTTGATTTAAACAGTACTCTCTGTAAATTCGGAGGTAGAAGAGCTTTTTCAGTGGCAGGTCCCACAGTGGAAAACTCGCCTCTACCGATCAGACAGGCTCTATCAATGACAGTTTTTAAATGTTGAATTTAAAATCAATCTTTTTTTAACGCATTTATAAATGTCTAATCAGTAATGACGCAATTGTGTACAGTGCCTAAACAACATCATGTCCATTAGTTAAATATTCCAATGATTGTTTGGTTGGTTGATTGTTTCCTTCGCTGATTGGTTATTAACCCAAATAGCAAAATATTGGTTAAGGTCTATTATTAACCAAAAATCAATCATTAAACAATTGTCTGATTTTAGCCAATTAACCAACGTTGAAGAGATGAGATTGAATCAATGTTGATTTTAGGTTGAATTCTAATGATTGAAATGCCAACGTTGAATCAATGTATGTGGTTTGTCCATCCTCACCCCCCATACTCCTCTCCCCCTTATGGATGGGCTCTGGGTGAGACCATTTTATCATCGGGCGGGGATTTATCACATTTTAAATTAAGCACCTTATGTTGAGGTAAATGGGTTGTGATCTTCCCTTTCCATATTTATCTGTAAATATTTTTACTTACTGTTTGTGCTTAATGTGGTATCAGAAAACATCTATTTTCAATGAGTGGAAGGGGCCACCTCCCCCTGTTTACACGGGTGGTATGTCCCAAACTGACAACCGTTTAGTGTCGCACATTTAAAGTAAGTATACTTATGGTCTTAATTATATTTATTGAAAAATACCTCAATTGTTTTGTCCTTATGCTCTAGCTTGTAAGGTAAATGTGTGACATATGTCAATTAACATTTATATATCTTACTTAAATTAATGCAGACACTCAAATGAATATTCATGAATACTCGTTGGAAGGTAATTTGATTCTGAGTGTACAAGTGGAACCGTACAGTCGTGTGTCTGTTCTCAGTCCTAACCAGTACATAATTCAACATTTACTTGTGTTTCAAATGTTTTTTATTCTTATTTCTAACCCTGTCAAACTAGGTTTGACCAATCACTAATGTTACAGAATGACGTTGTGCGAGTCAGCCAATCAAAAGTTATATATTGGGAGACTCATGAGAGCGAGAAAAATTGAGTCAAGTAAACTGCCTGGATACATTGTTATCAGGTTCCAGAAGCCAATTGAGGTGTAAAATACCAGTTTTATGTTCCTAAAATCTGGAAAAGTCTTCCTGAAGAGGTGAGACAGGTTTCGACTCTGCCGTTGTTTAAATCCAGGCTGAAAACAGCCTTATTTAACTGTGCATATAGCAACTGAGAATATAATTATTATTTTATTTTTATTTTATTTATTTTAAATTCAAAGCTGATTTTATTGTTTCATTTTCTGATCTTTTTTCTTATGTAAAGCAGTTTGAATTGTCTTGTACACAAAAATTTGCTATACAAATAAACTTGCCTTGTCTTGCCTAGCCTAAAATAGGTGGAATATTATATCAGTTATGGTTGAAAAGCTAACGTTGATTCAACATATAAGTCACTAACCATTTTTTGTATAATTTCAATGTCAGGCTTCAACATTGATTCAATATTTCTACCTTACCATATTTCAACGTTGATTCACTCATATTTTGCTATCTGGGAAGTTACCATGATTTGATACTTGATTCAAGTTAAACTTTGAATAAGCTGCACTAATAAAACAATTTTTTTTGAAAAGTTAGTCCTCAAGAGACGGTGTTGCTTAGATATTATTGATTTAACATACCTGAATTAGATGAATGCCTTATTAGCAGGCCTCTGCTGAGTTAGGAGATATGTTGAGAAGCTGAATCAGCCAATTTGAATCCATTATGTTAGGGCAGAGACGCATCTAAACACACCCTCAACTTGACCAAAATTGTTTAAACAGTTCTCAAACTTTTTAACGTTGACACATTGTAGAAACTTTTTTTGTAAAACTCTTTAAAAAAAATTTAACAGCTAAAGAACTTGGAAATAAATGTGTCAAATTTCAAGCCTTTCATTATTAGGGTATTATTAAATTATTTTTATCATGAGGTTTGTTGATAAAATTTTGAGAAAGCAAAGAAGATTTAATTCATGATTAAGGAATAAACCATTACTTAAGTTCAATTTACCAACAACATCTGCCTTAGCATCAGTCTGCTGTCCAAGCTTTCTAGAGAGTTCAACTTTACCATAAGTGCTGTTAAAAAACTAATTAAAGCTGGATAAAGATTTAGGTTTGTGTGAATTCTTGAACCATACCATATAAAACATACATATATATATATATATATATATATATATATATATATATATATATATATATATATATATATATATATATATATATATATATATATATATATATATATATATATATAT
>JAVLVB010001163.1:346066-367070 GCA_032876305.1 Orestias chungarensis
TTGCTTTATTGTCAAAACTGCAATATGTACAGGACATACAGAGGATTGAAATTGCGTTACTCTCTGACCCATGGTGCAACATTAAACATTAATTAGCAATAAACCTAGAATAAAAGAATATAAAAATAGAATAAGAATAAAATGAGAATAAACACACACTGAAGCGCAAATATATATACACTGACACATGAAAAATATAATGTAAAAATGACTACTTGAAAATTTAAAATAGAAGTCCCAATATTAAAACTTAAGCATTTAAAGTGGCAGTGCAGACTATGAAGTCTTGTTAAAAAACCTGTGTAAGTCCGACGGCAGTGCAAAAACAATTATCTGTAGATAGTTTGTCTTAGCCCGGAGACTCCGCAGTCTCCTTCCTGATGGTAGCAGACTGAAGAAGCTATGTAGTGGGTGGGTGGAATCACCTGCCGTGCAGAGGGCTTTTCGGGTGAGGCGGGTGTTGTGAAGTTCGTGGATATCGATGATTAACAAGAAAAAGTATATATTCTGAGCCATTCTAAACAATCATCTTTATTGGTGAATAATGTAGTCACAAACATTAAATACACTGTGTGTAGATTTATGTATAAACTTAAGTAAAACTCATAGAACATAGAGACTATACTAACTCTATTGTGCTTTTTATTTAATCTACAACATGAAAATCCATTCATATTACCTACACTCTAATATCTTACTATACATTAAGGTCACTAAATTAAACAGCCTCTAAGTTATTTTAACAAGGCAGAACAACTGTGCTAATGTATCACATGTTTTTACAGTATATAGATCAATGCATAATTAATAATTATACCAGTCTTTGCCCACACGGTTAATTAATATTGATGGGTCAGGTGACAATAGGACACTTTTTAAAAGGACTACATCTGCTGAGATAGAATATTGACGAAATATATAGACTTCAACTTTAGGTTGTGAAATTAGACAAACATTTTTAAGACATGCTAAAACGTTTTGAACTGTAAACCTCAACAAATAGCATTTATTTATACTTCTATTAAGACACAACAATTTAAAAATGAAGTAAAATGACCAGTAGGCCTTTCATTTAAACTTTCCAGTTAAGATTCTTTATGCTTCTTTTCTGTTCTGGAAATCCTGAGTGTCTCCCTATTTTTTAAAATTATTATCATTATTATTATTTTGTTAGTGCTAATTCATAAACAGTTAAATGTAGCGACTGAGTTAAGGAAACTTAATGACCCATTTTGGCGTTTAATGTATGTATCTGTTAATAAAAACCTGAATTAAAATAAGTGTTCAACGAATATCCTACACTTTCAGAATTTCTATTCTATGTAAAAGAAATATAACATAAAGTCTACACAGTTTTGAGAACTGCAACTTACAACCTTTTAAAAATAGCGTCTGACAGAAATTTTTATTTTTTGCAAAGGTTGCTCTAAACGTCTTGTTCTGACAGCTTGTTTTTTATATTCTATCCTGAAAGCTTTATTTGGCTATATGAAAACCTACACACATAACATTATGTATAAATAACAAAGATCTACACCCTCTTGACTTTCCTAGCCACTCTAGCCTAAAGAGCGTCTGTTGCTGATGGATAATCAGGTCCCAGACGAAAAAATTTACATAAGACATTCTCAGTCTGCCTGTTCCACTCCGTTCATCCACTCCTGCCCACTCTGCTGCTCCTTCTCTTCTCCAGGATCCTTGTGTGCCTGCAGATGATGCATGAAATCATCCAGGATCTGCTGGGCCGAGACGGAGCTCACATCCCCTGCATCCTGCTCAAAGAGCAACACCTTTAACCCTCCTCTTCCTTCCCATCTGTTACCTGCTGCGAGGGTGTGCTGCAGGTCTAGGGGGGTGTCGGCGTGGCCAGCACTCCGCTGTGACTGCTGCTGGGTTGGTGGGTAAACAGGCTGCGGTCTGGCTGGATAACTAGTAGCGCTGGTTTTATAGGAAGCAGCTCCGATCTCAGCCATGGAGAAAGATGAGCTGTGAGTGGACTCATGCTGGCCTGAGAGACTGCCCTCATTTTTTGCTGGTGTAAGAGCTTGTTTAATCGGCATGAAGGCCGTGACCCTCTCTGGACTTGCCTCTAACTCGCTCAGCCAACCCTGGGCTGCTTCCTCTGCTTTAGTTTTGCAGGATTGGCCATCTGTCTGCTGGGATTGGCTGGTTGGAAAAGAGGTTGTGAGAAACTTTTGTATGGCTTCGCCAGAACCGAAATACTTCACGAGGAGTTCTTTCACCAAAGCTGGTACCTGCAGGACGGAAACCAAGTAAATGTTAACTCACTGAACTTAATGTTTTCAACCACGCCACCTCACTAGGAATGCAGTGGTAAAGAACTTAAAGTATATCAAGACTTAAAGTACATCAAAATCTTTGTGTAATTTAAATCTTAGCAAACAAACCTCACACGTGGGGCACCTTAAAGCTCTATTCTTGGGCTACTTATACTAAATGTTTTTGTGATCTTACTAACTGAACTAAAGGATTACTTCAATAGCTTCTGCAATATCTCTGCTGATAACATGCAAATTTTTTATTTATGCGTCACCACTTAGCCTTTCTCTACGACATTTAATCAATGTGAACAAAAGGAACAGCTAAACTATTATATGAAGTTTTAAAAAAAATGGGTTGTCAATCAAAACAATACACGGCAGTTTAGATCATTGTAAAAACAACCAAGTAGCCGAAACTAATCCAAAATGGCACCACTAAAATCCAAACTAACATCAGGAAAATAGATCAGGTTACACCAGAGTTACACTTTTTTTCAACAAAGCTGAAATAAATCCTGGAAATAACTCTTTAGCATTTTTGTTAGATGCTTGGTAATGACTTAGTCATTTAATTCAGGTATTTTTGAGCAGAGATGCATCCAAAAGCAGCAAGGCTGGAGTTGGAGATGCCAGTCTTTGTCAACAAATAGATTTAAAAATTATTCTGAAGGTGTTGCTTTGGGTCTTGCTTTTTTAAACTATGAAACATGCAGGTCATCAGAGATGCATTTACAGAACCAGAACTAAGCACAAAACCAGCTACCTCTTTTATACTTTTATATTGTAAGGTGACTGGTTTTTCATGCTTTTGCTTAGTTCTTTGTTTTTTGGTGAATCTTTTTTGCCTGCAACTATTTTTTCCTGTAAAGCAATTTTAAATCCTGTACATGAATCATGCTATACAAATAAAAATCACCTTGCCCTACCTTTTGTTAGTTTGCAAGATGCCTTTTAAACTAAGTAGAAATATACGAGATATGACGTCAAGTTTTTGCAGAGTAAACAATAAAAAAAAAGAAAATTGCCTTTTCTTTTGAAAACGTTTTAAAAAGTTTACGAATAGGAGGACAACACCAGTCCATATGAATGATTTGCACTTTACAGAATGATTTCAGCTAGCTCCATTAACATCCTCTCTCACAGCTCTTTCAATTCCTGCTGCACAAAACAGATAATCGCTTCTATCTGAAGAGTTTTAGATTCATTAAAAGTGTGACGCACTGCATCCGTACGTTTTCTTTCTATTCTTCTGAAACAAAGTTCTGATAGGCTCTTCAGAGGTGCAAATGGCACCTCCTGAAATAAACCCAAAGACCTTGTTGTCTTGACCCTCTTCTACTTTAAATTAGATCCAGTCTGGCTTTTGCTGCTGGAAGAACTCTGTTGACCCACTGAGTCCTCTAAACAACTCTGTTCACATTTATTTCATACAGCTCAGATTCATCTGTAAGACCCATTTACTTAAGATTGTCAGCCATAATTTTGGGGTTTCAAGTGAAAAGGCTTTTCATGAAGCACTTAATCTTTGTCCACAGTCACCTCCACTTTCCCCATGCAGTGATTTTTGGTCTTTTTCTGCATGGAAAAAAAAACTACTTTTTACTCTATTTTTCTGTGATAAAATTATAAGAAACTCTGACACTTGGTGTTAGATCACCAAGACTTGCTGTGCTCTTAGCAGCTTACCTAATCGATAAATATGTCCATAACATCAAATGTTAAAGAAATGTTTAACTTAGGCTGATATAAAAAACTTTCAACAGTTGTCATCGCCTAAACCAGCTAATGTCTCGTTACTCTATTTCTAAAGAAAAACAATTTTGTACAATAAAATTAGCTTTTTCTTTAAATATAGAAAAGTTGAAAGATAATAGCATAGTTAGAAACTAAAAGCCTGTTTCAAATATAATATCCAGATTTTACATAAGTACTCTCAGAAAAACCAAATTTTCCTTTTGTGTGCATCATTAACAGGTCTCAGGTTGCAGACCCCTACCGGGTGAAATACTGGCAGGCACAGCATTCCGCTGATAAAACAAAATTATCTACACACACCCTTACACTTTACGCAAATGAATCAGAACTTATGAGAAACATACTGTTCAGAACAGTGCCCGGACAATCTTAATAGACATTATGTAATAAACTACCTACTGTCATGGTTTTTGAAAGGGCTATGACCCACATGCAGGAAGACAACTCAGAAGACTATTGATCAGGCAGGTGAGTTTATTGAAAGTGATCTTGTAGTTGGTAACCGGAATCTTCAGAGCGGTAACGGGAATCTTCGGAGCAGCGGGAACTCAAAGGCGACGTAGGAAACCGGAAGCTCTGGAGCAAACGGACGGACAGGCTAGTGAACTGATCAAAAAGGTGACAGGAACAACTATAGTTGTGGGTCTTACTTGGATGATGGAGAGTTTACCGACAGGGAGAGATTGTTTAATCGGATTTGGCTTTGTTGGGTTGTAGTGTGTTGCTGCTCGGCAAAGTGATCCAGATAGGGGGCCCTCGATGGAGTGGTGAAGGCTGTCTGGTGAGGTCTGAGGTCGGACTGCGAGCACGAACAAACCCAGGTTTGTGGAGGAGTCCAAGGAACGGCTGGCATCGGTGACTGAGAATCCTGAATTGTTTTCTTCTTGTTGAGTAGTGTGTAATGGTTTCTCTTTAGGTTTCTTCAGGTTCCACCTCAAAAGAGTTGTTAATAAATAGTCGTTAATAGGTACACAAGAGACACGACAGCAACTGATGTTATAGGACAATGCACAGGAACAAAAAGTGGGCTTGGGAGTACCATAAAAGGTCAACAACCAGGCGCTGAATGACTGCCAACCCGCTCCCTTTATCCGCCACCGCTTGATGAGACTGATAAGTAACCCAGGCCGCAGCTCCAGCTTGAGGACATCCTCCAGGAGGCTTCAAAGTCATGGATCAGAGCAGGATCGAGGATGAATGAATGGGGCACCCAGCTACATTCTTCAGGACAATTACCATCCCAATCGGTGAGGTAATGTTAACCCCTAAGCCAAGTTTCGTCGGACATCATATGCCTGATGCCCGTCGATGAGCCGGCTGGGTGGAGGGGGCTCGGAAGGAGGCCAAATGGTAATGCTATGAACGGGTTTTAACTGGGAGACATGGAATGTAGGGTGAATCCTGAGACTGGAAGGAAGATGGAGATGGACTGCAGTGAGACTGATGAGTGACTCAATGGTATATGGTCCAATGAATCTGGGGAGAGTTTGCGTTACATACCTTTGAAAGGTATATTTCGGGAAGAGAGCCAAACCTGCTGTCCGGAGGTGTATTGTGGAGTGGGACTTCTTTTGCAGTCAGCAATATGTTTGTTTTGTTTAGCAGTAGGGTTGAGGGCGCCGACAGTGTCTTTCCAAATCTTCTGCCAGCGGCGGATGTAATGGTTGACTGAGGTTACCGAGATATCCCTGTCATCGGGAAGAGGGGTGGCTGATAACTTAGGCAGATCTTGAAAGGGAATAAACCAGTTGCACTAGAGACGTGTAATTTATGGGCACACCCAATCTATGACAGGTTCTGGCTCCAGTCAGATAGATGAGATGAAGTAAGGTATCTGAGGGTTGCCTCAACTTCCTGGTTCAGACACTCTGTTTGACAGTTAGACTGGGGCTGTTACCCCAAAGTCACACTGGATTTTGCCCTCATAGCAGCACAGAAATGTGTCCACACCTGAGAGACAAACTGGGGGCCCCGGTTAGACAGAACGTCCACGGGAGTTCCATGGAGTCTATAGACATGTTTGAATAACAGCTGAGCGGTCTGAAGAGCAGTGGCTAATTTACGTAGATGAATGAGATGATAAGCTTTAGAGAATTGATCAATAATAGGGAAAATGGTGGTCATACCTTTAGAATTTGGCAGTCTGGTAATTAAATCAATTGCTATGTTTGACCAGCATCTCTTTGGGATTTGAACTGGTTGTAATAGTCCTGAAGCTGGTTTATTGCTGGTCTTATTGCATGCGCAGATGGGACAGGCTTGAACATATTGACAGACGTCTTGATGTATGGTTGACCACCAGAATCTACGAAGGATGAAAGCGGTGGTCCGACTGGAGCTGGGGTGAGATGGGAACTTTGTGGAACCAGTGGATTACACGAGAGCATACGGGAGAAGCAACGTAGAGGGTGGTCTGCGGTTGAAGTCTGGGGTCTGAGTCGTTGGTGAGGGCTTGCTTAACAACCCCTTTGATCAGATCAACCAGGTTACCGACCCAATGATGCAGTCAGGAGGAATAAGGGGTCTCAGGTTCAACAGAGGAGTCATTGGAGCAAAACTATCCAGAAAGAACATCAGGCTTGAGATTCTTTGAACCGGGTCTGTAAGAAATGGACAAGTTGAAATCAGAGAAAAACAAGGACCACCAGGAAAGTCTAGGGTTTCATAATTTAGCTGCTTGAATGCAGGAAAGATTTTTGTGATCTCTCCATACCAGCACCGGATGTTCTGCACCCTCCAACCAATGATGCCACTCCTCCAGAGCGATAGATGGCCAAAAGCTCTCGGTCCCCCATGTCGTTGTGTTCAGGTGGAGAAAGGCGACGGGAGAAGAAAGCACATAGGCGCAGTTTGTTGTCGTCTGTAGATCGCTAGATGAGTACATCTCCGACCCCACCTCTAAGACAAACTGTCTCAGGGGGTCAGGCTGTACTAGAATGGGGGCTTGAGAAAATCTATCCTTTAGGTCTTGGAAGGCTTGCTCTGTGGCTGGGGTCCAGCGGAAGGTGGAGTTGGTATAGTTGAGGGCCGTCAGTGGTGCATCAATGTTACTGTAGTTCTTTATGAATTTACGGTAGAAGTTTGCAAAACTCAGGAAACGTTGGAGTTGCTTACATGTCTTAGGGGTCTTCCAGTCTGTGAAGGCTTGGATCTTGGCTGGGTCTGTTCGTACCTATCAGTCCTCAAAAATTAATTCTAAAAAGGTAACGGTGAGATAAGGTTTCTTGTGGTCGCCATGTTCTTGGAGAAGATCAATATGTTATCTAGATAGACAAAAAAAGCTGTTAAGGAAATCTCGGAGAATGTCATTTATGAGTGCTTCAAAAACTGAAGTGGCATTGCAGGGACCAAAAGGCATGACGAGATATTCGAAGTGTCCAAGGGGGGTTTTGAAGGTGGTTTCCCATTCGTCCCCCTGGTGGATACTGACAAGATGGTAGGCATTGCGTAAATCCAGTTTAGTGAAAAGGGTCACTTGGTTAAGAGATTTAAAGGCTGCTGAAAGGAGAGGACCTCTCTTTTCAGCACCCTTTAAACCAGATCACAGTAAAAATAAATACACAACACCAGAGAGGTGTTGGATATTTATTTTTACTGTGATCTGGTTCAACCCTCGGTAATCTATGCATGACCCGAAGGACCTGTTCTTCTTAGACAGTGAGTCGTTATAAAGCAGGTGTATTTTTTTTTTTGACAAATGCAAATCTCAAAAGTGTGGTTTCAAGTTCTGTTTTACCCCATTAGTCAAACTTAGATTCATAGGATTCCCCTCAGGATTGCCTTGTGTTTGGCTCCATCTAGCTTTCTTTCAGCAGTGGCTTTCTTCCTTTCTTAAAGGCCAAATCTGTTTAGACCAAAACGAAATTGTCCTCTTTAACCTTTTCCCACTTGATCCATGGGTCATCCAGCACATTAAGGTTTTAAACCTACAAATATTTCCCCCCTATATCACACTGTAAAGAATACATTTTATGTTGAATCGTGCAAATGTGTTAATCTTTCTAATTTAAACATCCCATCATAAATTCTGAATACACTTTTATTTATAAATAATCATACTCCCTTATGTCTTCATTGTGTTTATGTATAACGTCCCACATTTATTGCTTTTGTTTGACATTTGTTGAAATCTGCAACACAAAATAGTTGCTGCTGCACTTTAAAACTTTAGAGAAAGGAAATAAATATTATTTCCTAATGTCTCTAATATTTTTGCCGTAATGTATTTTTTAAATGTTTAAAGAGGGGGTCACACAAGAAATAAGGTTCTAAAGCGGTAACAAAGTTAAATGAACTAGGAGTAGTTTAATGTGTACAGGACCTCTTTTATATAGCAGATGTCACACATTACTGATTAATCTTTGCATTAAATGGAAAAATTATTAGAAAATGTAGAGTTTTGCCACTTTTTTCTATATTTCAAAGGTTATCAAGCAATTTCTGGACCCTCTTTTCAGGACAGCTATTTGTTGTCTGTCTTGACTTGAAGAGTGCATAAATGTTGCCTAGATGGCAGTATGCTCACATTAACGTTCTCCAGAGCTGCTATGGTCTTGTGGGCGTCGTTCAGCTCTGAGCCCAGCTTGGAGACTCGATTCAGCAGAAATATTCTCTCACTGCTCAGACTCTCCGACTGCACTCATACAGGGGTAGAAAGAAAAAAATATAGATTTATCCCCTTTATTATCAAAACTAATGCTGCAGCCATCGTCTCACCGCTTTATGAAGGTGGTCTCCCAGCAGGTTGTTTGCCTCTTTTGTCCCACTGTGTGTTTGCAGGAGGCTTTACAACAACAGAGAATAAAAATGTTTTAATGGCAAGCTGTCTGAGAAGCAAACATATACTAGAGTATAATGAATGTGAACTGCAACAAATGTCCAGTGTGAGGCAACCATTCATCCCAGTTGCCGCAGTTTGCTGAGGAATGACTGGTATGTGCTCAGTATGCAGCAGCAGTTGTTTGGTTAGTGATTCAGGTCAACGAGTATGGAAGGTTTTAGTTAACCATATTCTGTTAGTTTGGCAAAATCTAAAGCTCTTGTAATACAGACTGCTGCATTAATCCAATAATATCTGATTTAAAGCTTTGCATTACACTTATTGTCTATCATATGTGATGTTATGTGCATCTTGTGTCATCGTTTAGAGATCTGCTTGGTTTATCCGCACAAATCACCTTTTATATTTATCCTTGATATGACTGAGCTCATCTCTGGTCCTCTGCAGCTCTGTCTCTAGGCTCTCGATGCAAACCACCGTCTGCAGCAGGTTCTGGTGGAGATCTGCATTCTCCTCCTGCAACGCCCTGAGCAAAGAGATGGGGGAAGGGAGGATAAATTGACTCCATAAATAGGAAATAGGGATATCTGGTTTGTACTGGAAAACCTAGATCTAAAGCAAACCAGTCAGTCTGAGTAACACTTGGATGCATTCAAAAATTATGTGTTTAGCTATTGTTAGGTGTATTTAAAGGATTTTGACTTCCATAATCGACCTCTGCTGTTAAACACAAAGCCAGTTTGATTTTAACCATGGAGTCAGTTTGAAAGCAGAGACCACATTTTTTGAGAAAATAGATAAACCCTCTTTCTGTCAATCCTGTAGGATTATATAAATTTCCTCATAATAAGGTTATGCATGTCTGAATTAATACTCCTTTCATTGTATGTTGGTTGCTGGATCTCAGGTCTAGTAGTTGGGTTTATCAGTAGCATGATTGATTTATTGTTGAGTTGCTAAAAACTGGTAGAATTAAAAGCCAGTGGCAATTTATTTTCCTAAAGTCATCCATTTAAAAAAAGACACAAACACAAACATGATCCACAAAAACATGGAGCTATACATAAAAACAGACCGAAGGTTTAATATGTGCAGGAGCAATCTTAGTTGTGGAACTTGTGGTACTTTCCATGTAGAAATCCCTGCATCAAACATCTTTCTGTTTCTTTTTCCTGCACCATAAAAACTGCTTTCGTTTCACATAAACTAGTCAAAATGTCATCTGTTCCAATAGGGCTTGAAAGTCAGTCTTCAGATTTAGGGCCGAGATCAGATCCAAGTTAAACTTGTTCTAGTTCCAAGCGGTAAACCATTAACACTGTTGGCAGAATATAATTATGTTGTATGAACTCCAAAAATGTGGTCATTAGTAAAAATAGAGTAGCACTATCTGTTCAGCTAGTTTAATGAGATAAAAATTATTAGAACTGTAAGGGAATTGTTTATTTCGGCTGCTTTTGCAACATTTTATACCCAGAGCAGCCATGTTGGATGAATGATAATGATATTTCCTATTTGCTGTACTCTGTGACCAGGCTAACCACTAGCAATCACAGCTACTGGCAATGTATTTCATTTTTTTTCATGGAAGTCAAACTGCGGAAACGGGAATTAAGTGAATGTCTATTTCTACTTGTAAGATGGAAAACTAAAGAGATTTGCTTCACTAATATTAGTAGCATGGGCTAATAACTATATATTTTCCCCTGTATTTTATGCATTAACACCCTGATTTTTTTGTAAAAATACACTCTGTACACTCAAGGTTTCATTAAACCAGTTACAAAATGGTTTATTGAGGTACAAACCATTTGCTAACTAACAGGTCAGTCATATCAAGTCTCTTTTGAGTTGAATTACAATGGGTTTCTTGTTTAAATCCTAAACATGTTCTGCAAGAAGGTTGAGAGTTATTTACTCTCCTGGAGTAGTTTTTCATGCCTATCTTGCTGCTTGTCTTGAGGTTCCTCTCTAGTACAGGGATTGTTCTGAAACTGTTTTTTTCTTACCCAAATGTCTTGCTTAAGATAGACTCTCAGTGGATAGACACACCCCCTCTTCCTCCCACCCATACCCACAATACTGAAAGTGTAAACAGGTTAAACAATGGAAAGGTGGATTGTCAGAAAGATAGGTAAGGTTGCTTAAATGACAAAAGTTGCAGTGGGAGGGATCACTGAGGACTTCCCTGGAGGCCGGAAGCATGAAACTACCAGAGAAAGAAGCATTTCTGTCTCTCTCCACCTCAACCACATTCTCTGTTCCTAAAAGAAATATGTGCAGGCGTTAAACTTGCAACCAAATCTGCTCAACATAATTATTTTATGTTAATTTTATGAAAATTTAAGGAAGAAGGTTTGTAAATAAAAATGAATTAGTGTAATCGCTTCCACTTGTTTAATATGGTGCTTTATTGACATTTAGCCCAAATTGCTAATAGTGTACAGGTGAAGCAGCCATTTTTGGTTCTAAACATTGTCTTATAATTACTGCTTTTTGTTAGGAACTCACATTCATACCTTCACTAATGCCAGAGGTGTCCTTGTATAAAATATATACAATTGGGAAAAGTAGTGTTTTTACTACATACAGCTGACGCTTTTCTGTTGGGTCCAGACAATACAGAACACCACCTCTGGCTACAAGGAGTTTATCCTTTTATTTAGTTAGAAAGTAGCAGAGATCCTGTTGATTGAAATCAATGTTATAATAAACAAATTTTCAAATTTACTGGTGACAAAAAACACAAAATATGACATTTGAATATAATCTCTCATAATGTAGCAAATTGTCAAATTAATACAGATGAACTTATTATTTTAAATGATGTGTAAGTTGTTTTCTGTTAATTTTTCCTACAAAGTTTCAGGCACATGCATTAGTGATTAGATCGAGTTTGTTACATAAATGAGTTCCATAAAAATACCCCCTCCTCCTTTTTTAAACACGAGGACACTCATTAAGGTGATCGATAAATCCTCTGTCACAGATTGAATCAAGAGAGAAAAAAGACAAACACAGAGGACACTTACTGAAGGTGGTCTGGATCGCACAGCATGTTCTGTAATAAACACAAGAATAAATGGACAGGAAGTTAGAGACGGCAGGACAAATTTGTACAAACAGTTCCTAATAAAGGTATACTGTTTAAACGAATAGCACATTTTGAACAGGTTTTTGTTTGAGTTTTATTTATAATTTGTATATGTTCAGGTTGCATTTGAATGTGAGAATGAGTATTTCTGCAGCATTCCTGAATGAAGAGTTACAGCAAGGACAAAGGAGATTGTATAACCAGGACACGCCTCGGCCACATTACTGCGAACATGAGATTCGATAAATTATTGAGTAACGCCTGGAGTCCCGCAAGTATTGATTTTTTCTGTGAGACTAATATGTTCCCTGGTTTTTCCTGTTGTGGCATCCTGCAGTCATCCCTGCATGGAAAGCAAGGGAAGTCTTTCATAATGTTGTGTAAAAACGATACACCATTTCTCATCAAAGGGACATTTCGCTGGTAGGAGCTAAAAATGTTGGAGAGGAGTTTTGTTTAGTTTTCTGAACGCTATTCCGCCATTCCAGAGAACAAAAAGGGATACTCCCTCAGAAACAACCTGTACGTCACAATAGTGATAAATTAGAGTGCTTCAAAGAACTCTCCCCTAAAAGCACAGAAGAGTCATCAGCTGCATTGCTGGAGGATGAGTCAGCTTGCATTGCGGAGTGTTTGACACGTCCTATGTATCGTCTGACTAAGCTAGAAGAAAGCAGCAACACTGCTTCTACAGTCATTTGCTCAGTTAGTTAGTGCTAAATCTGTTACAGCAGCTTCATCACAGCCCACTTTTAAGCCATAATCAGCCGTTTCCATCCGGCTTAGTCATTTGATGGTCTTTATTTTGAACCTATGAGGGCAATTTATGTTAGAGTGTTTTTACAATTTTTGTAAAGTACTTACTGTAAACGAGTAATCTCAAACCAGAAAAAAAATCTAAAAATACTTTTTGTTTGTAAATTTAGTTAGATACAATACATTTTCCACTTGCAACACTAATAAAGAATTGTCTTGTCTTATCTTTCATAAAGAGAAAAGTACCATGTTGATAAATAAATAAATGTTTATTAAATTAATCAGTGGCCCATCCTTCCCTCTAAATGGGAAATACAAGAGAACATGCCATTCAACCAATGCACATCTTTTTTTATCTTTACAAAATGCTTTAATTTAGTAATACATCTGCTCTGAACAGTCCATTTTAAGGTAAAAATTGGAAAAATAAGAGAATGTGCATTTTAAGTAAGGTACCTTTATTACTATCTATTGTTTCTTTTTGAGTTAATCAGTGTCAAAAAAAATTTAACTAGTGGACCATTATCTTTAAAATGGGAAAGGAAAGAGAACATTAAATGTAGTTTAGGTACATGTATGGTTTTCTTCCTAAAGTTTTCTTATTGAACTGCCAAATTTTAAAATAGTAATTCTCTTAAAAAAGGGAGAAGAAACAGAAAGAAAACAGTAAGGCGCATTTATGAGAACTTGTAATCCACATATTTTATGAAGAAGGTATGACAGTTAGACCAAACCATAAATGTAGGCAGATGTTTAATAATCTTGCTTTTATTTATTTTTTACTAAAGAAACTGGATCTAAGAGTTGCGTGAGGATCCAAATAATGTTGAATAAAAAATGTTTTAAAGTGTTGGGGTTTTTAAAATGTAAAATACTAATACAAATACATTTCAGGATGTTTTACATGTCTTTACCATTGGCAGAGGTAAATGCGGAAGCCGCTGTGTATTTCAATGGAAAAGCCCCTATTTTAGGGTCAATTGGAGTCATTGTCTGTTGGGTTTAAACAGGTTTTGTTTTGTAAAGGAGTCTTAGACTGACTTTAACATTTGTTGTAGACTCAAACAAACAGACTTCCACAACTTGAATTATAAACACAAACCACTTTGCAAACCTTTATAAACATACACTATGTTTACAACTATATGTATAAGGAAAGCATGGCAAAACTAATCCTGACAGTTGAAACATCTATTACATTATGTGACCTCAAAGGATGAAAAAAATCTAAGAAGCAGCTCAGATGAAGTGGATTGGATTTTAGTTGTTCAAGGTCTATGAAATATTTTTTTCCTGAGCAAACTATCAAAAATGTTATTGATGTTAGCTCACCCTGTGCTGTTTAGAGACCCCCATTGGCCGAGACTGATGTTGGCTGCTCTGTTCGGAGCTCTGACTGGTAGCTTCAGACGCTGTGTCTCTCCCCCTGGATGAGTCGGACTTTGTGGATGAGGACTCAGAGGCAAACCCTTGTCCTGCAACTTGGCATGAAGATAAAGGGGAGTTGCTTGAACCTCTGTGCTCAGCCTCATGGTGTGTCTGCATAGGGAAGTGTTGGGTTACTTGGTTTTGGTCTTGAAGGGTGCTCGGATGGTATTTACGGTGGTGAAGCTGCTTGGGTTGGGTGGGTTCAGGACTGGTATTGATTCCATCTGTATGGTGAGTGCCATATCTGCCATATCTGTCCCCTGACATGGTGTCTCCAGTTGTAGAGGGCCACCTGTCCTTCCGTCCGTGGCTAGCGGATGGCGTGTGGTGACGTGGCGGGGGGCTGCCACTGTGCTTCCTAGTGGAATATGTTATGAGCTTGCCAGATTCGGAGCAGTCTGATTGTTTTCGAGAGCTGATGGTCCGTTTGACCTGTCTGCTGTGTTGCTTCACTGGCAGATCTGTTTCATTCCGTTTCCCGCATCTGTGCTTCTTAGGTGGAAGCTCAGGCTTGACCGGCTCAGGTTTAGGGACTGGGACAGGTGTCTTCTCAGGGGTTTTATTGGGACTCATGCCGAAGATGGAGAGTTGGGATGGACTCATGACCTGTTTGGTGATCTCATCCAGAAAAGCTGAAAACTGCAACTTTCCTGCCACAAAGTTTGTCCGTGCTTGCTCTATCTCAGCTTGAGTGATCCCTTTCCCCTTCAGCCCACTTTGACCTTCTCCCGTGGTGACTCTTGGAGAAAGTACCTCCATTGACTTAGCCTTGCGAATGTCATTATTATTCTCCTTGATTTTCAGTATTCCTTTGCTGGGTAACTGGCTCGAAGAGATTGCCCTCTTAGGACCTCTGGGTACCCCTAAAACAATGTTTTCCTCACTGAAAGCCAAGCTTCGGTTCAGACTTGTTGTCTTATACAATGGCCCATGGTCAATTTTTGACACTTTGGACCGTCCTCTACCACTATCACTTTCATTGCCCTGCAGCAACCCTTCTTCACTTCGACTGTGACCTCTGTTAAGGTCATACAAGTCATTTCTTCTTCCTTGCTGTGGGCTGTCGTGCAACCTGCCAACAACATTCCCCTTTTTGCTGTGCTTGATGGTAGCAAAGACAATTGGCTCACTGCTGTCATCTTCCCTTAAAGCCCTGCGCACATCAGAGATGTTGGAGCACGACAAGGAATGCTGTGGCCGCTCGGCATGCTGAAGGGAAAAGGGATCATTGGCACTTGTCTCTGTTAACCAAGAAGTGGAAGAGGAGGATGAGCTCGAGGAGAGGGAAGATGAAGAGGCCCTGGAAAGGGTAACGGAAGTGTGGTGGTCGTAAAGTTTCTCAATATCTTGGTTGTACAGATACTGGGCATCATGATGGGGGCTGTCAAAGAGATATTCACTCTGCTGATGGCGTCGAGGGTGCCCCCGGCTATCATCTGTGTGTCTATCATTATCATCGAGCTTTGTATACCTACATTAAATGAAGAAAAAAAATCATCAATACCAATTTGAAATAAAAAAATCCCACTAGAAAGTTGAAATCTGAAAAGAACATATATTGTGAAAAAATAGGACGTTTTCTTTTACAGCCAAATTAATGCTTGAAATTTGTTTTTTGCAACATTTTTGCTTTTTAAATTCTCTATCAAAGTTGGAAAATGACATACGATAATAATACTATGCCTTAATCTTACTAAACAGTTATATAAACCATGAGAAGGCGAAGTGATGATGTCACAACTTTTTGAGGTTATGATTCTAGTTCATTTACAACGTTTTAAATATTTTTAGTGCAAGCCAACATACCAAACAAACCATCTCTTTTGTGTTGAAATCATGAAAAAATATATAAGAATCAGAGATGGTATCCAGAAGAGAAATGTTGACCCATTCATATGCTAATATGTCAGCATAAACAGCATAAGAATGTAGAGCAATCATCCTGTTCTGGAAGAAGATGAACCTGTCTTGGTGTGAAATGTTTGCATTGACATCCGAACAAAAGTGAAACACATTTTCAAGAAGCTTACAGAAGCCGGTAAGAGATTATCAGTATCAACAGTGAAATAACTTGACATGCTCTGGACATACACTCAGTCAGGAAGAACTAATTATGCCACAAGCAACAAAAAAAATATATATATAGTTCACAGGTTGAACAAGTTCCATCTGTTCATCCATCCACTACTACACCCTCCTAAGTTTGATAAATTTGTAAAAACAGCGCAGAAGTAACTGTAAAGTTAATTTTGCAGGTGTTTCGTTGCGGGGGTGACTGGTCTGCGTTCCAAAATGGATAACGAAATTAGGGAAAGAAAATTAGGTGAAAAGACCGAAACAAAATGTAAGTATATCTGCCAGGGGTTTAGAGCTTGGATACAAATAGGTAAGTGACAATAAGTACACAATTATTTATAAAGTGATATATACAGTACAAAGTACATTTTTTGGGGTGGCTATGAAAAAGACCTGATCTCAGTCTGGGCAGAAGTGAATAAGGTCGCAAAGTAGAAGGCCTTCTTGAGTTCTCTCGAGAGGAATGGGCAAAATTTAAGCAATAAGTCGTATGTGTTATGATACCCAAAATGTTTTCCAAAAGTCAAATACTAAGGAATCTAATTCAAACACTGGAATTTATTTTATTTTTTCAAAAATTAGATCGAAAAATATTTTTTCTAAATCTTGTAACCACCAATAGAAACAGTTTTATCTGATTTAACAGCAACCAGTGAGAAAAAAGTCTAAAAAAGAATTTTTAAAGAGTATGTGTAAACATCTGGTTTAAGCTGAGTTAACAGTAATATTCTAGATATTTTAGTTTTCATTCTCCTTTGTTTATATGTCATTTTCCTACCTCTGTGGACGAGGGTCTTGGTGGTGATGATGGTGGATCCTCTGTTTCCTGGTCTGATCTGAGGAAGGTCTCTGGACGGGTTTGAAAAAGTTGTCCATTATGTGTTTCCTTCCTGGTTCCTGAGACCGCGATCCAATCGTGCCACCGGATTGTCTTATTGTTGTTCAGCTGCTTAGTCGGTAAATGTCCTCCCTTGTTTATTAATAGATTATTCTAACAAAATCTAGAACTCTTCGGTTTACTGCCATTCAAAATGACTAATACAGCATGTCGTTAAATACTGCTAAAAAATTGATCTACTTAATAGGGGTAAAGTAATGAAAATTATTATTTAGAGTACTATGCCCTACCAGTTATTTCCAAGGTATGCATCTGGTGGTATGGTTTGTACCTCCTATGTACGTTTGTCTCCCTGAACACTGAACTGCAGAATAATGGAATGGATGAATTCCTGGAGAGTGGCTTGTTTTTTCATTACGCCTGAACAGCTGGGTACTGATCGAACCAACATGGGACCTTTGTCCTCACACAGGAGACAATTGACCAAACTAAATCTATATCAAACCTAACTTTTTATTTGAGCTAATAATCCTGACTGCTGTTTTTTTTTCAACTTCATACATAAATCTCTTCCATGTTGTCATACAGTTTTAAGGCGAACTTTTTTGTTTCTCTTCTACTTTTCTTTCTTTTTTTATTTAAAATAAAAAAGTACAAAAAAATTAAATAGAAGCTATTGAGTTACCCTTCCTTTCCCCATTGATTTTGAAAGGTTTCCCACAACCCATGTAGCTGATGCATTCATATTTGCACTCAACACCTATGCATGTAATCTAATTATATAAATTCTGCGGGCAACCCCAATCATTTTAAGCCTTTCACACAATGGCAAAAATGTAATTTAAGCACAAATTACAGATATTTAAATTTAATTTTTGACATTTATTATTTAAACATTCCTTGTAAGTATTTAAGAATTTTTAATGTTTCTCACAACCAATCTTTCCAAAACGCAATTACAATCCTTAGTGTTTCTTCCTATTAAACTTTTATATAAGTCAACAAAAAGAGGATTAATCAGAGTCGCAGCCAAGAAGAACTTTGTAATTTTGGAGGACCAGCAGAAATCTAAAGCTCAAGTTTGCAGGGCAGTTACGAACTGAATATAGTGCCAAGAAAAAAAAAGAAACTCTTGAAAGAAAGTCTATAGCAAATGTTTGTAAGAATGTGCTCTGGTCAAATTAGACTTTTTGACTGACATTTAAAACCCTGTGTGTGGCTGGAAAACACTGCTTGTCACCATCAACGCCACTTTCCAACAGTAAGAGATCGTGGTGGCAGCATCATGGTGGGGATGTTTCTTCTAGCAGGGAATTGCTTTTTAGTGTTCATGAGAAGATAAATAGAGCTTTTCGCAAGTAAACCTACCAAAGGTTTCAAAACACCTTAGACCGGGCCAAAGACTCACCTTCCATAAGGTAAGTTCGACTGAACATGCAGGCAGAGAAACAATTAAAATGTTGGATCTGAACCTAAGTCATTTCTTAGGCCCAATCACAAAAAAATAAAAAAATATCAAACAAAATACAAATATAAAAATCACAATCTGAACTAGAACATGTGGTACTTCCCGAGTCCAAAGAAACTGGAGGAATTGGACATTTTTTAGTCTTCTGATCTAGGAAGCTGGCCGAGACATGCTTAAAAAGAATCGCAACAGAAAATGTTTGCAGGTTTTTATGCTTTCAGGTTAAACTGTTATTTTATCTCCGCTTTACAAATAGTTATTATTTTGGGACATAAAATCCATCTATACTACATTGAGGCATTAGTTATATTACAAAACTATTAAAATAGGTTTAGGAAGTCAGAATATGTTTTTTTTCAAGGCACAATAAATGAAGCAGCTGTTACAGCTGTTATTATCACACCGTTCTATAAAAAGGAAACCTTTCAGCACCTTCTGTTAATTTAAAAAGGAGGTTCAAAGTACAGATAAGCAATTCTTTGTTTGACTAGTTTATCACTTAAACAAAGAAGTCTCTCTTTGCAAGGCCTGCATCCTCTTTAGGAGAGAAAGAAATCAATCCATTGGCTTTGTGGTGTTGCTGAAACTGCCTCGGGATACTTCCACGCCTCCAAATGCTGCTGATCAATTGGGAGCTACAGTAATACACACAGTTGCATAAGGGATTGATGCCCAGGCTTGTTTCTCCTGTTTTAATCAACACCAAACTCATTTCTGCAATAGAAAGAAGGGGGAAGGGAGAAAAGGAAAAGGGCTTTCAACCCTTGGGAGAAACGTGACTCATAGCACGTATTTTTACGACACCCTCTGCTGGTTGACAGCAGAAATTACAACCTGGGCCTGGTAGTTTTCCACATTATACTGGATGTTTCTAGATTTTTCTACGTGAACAACTTCCATCGGTTTGACCGTACACTGTTGTAATTAGTATATTTAAAATTAAAACTATATCAGCATCAATGTTGGGGCGGTTTGAGGAAGAAAGGCTAATTGGAAATGTTTTTTAATGACATACAGGAAATATGTAAGACCATTTATAGACAATACTGCATAGTTCATTAAAATCTGGTCTTTTATTTAATCATTTGAAGTAAAGTTAGCGAATCTGCTGCTTTCTTTTGTGTTTTAATCTCACCAAACTGCTTATCAATGCAGTAAAAAAGGAAAGTAGATCCGACTACTCAGCCAGAGTCTGGTTTTATCCGGTTATGCAGGACCCTGGCCTGCACGTGTCTGGATCAATGCGCGGAGCCTTGGATGTGACGTCAGCTGTTTTCTTTTAAAAAATCTACAGCAAAACGACCGTTGCTAATGATCCAGGTTTAATAATGAGAATGTTTCTGTGTTTCTATTGTTTACTGATTCAAAGGAAAACAATATCGGAAATGTTTCTGTGCTTACATTGTTTACCGATTCAAAGCAGGACAACATAAGTGACACTGTGCCTTCTCTTTAATGGAATTACGTATTTCGTACAAAACCTCTATAATAAGCGTCCGTGTTTTTTGTTTATTTGTTTTTAGATGATAATAGCATTTCTCGTGTCATTTAATTCCTTACAATTTTATTGTAGTTTCACTTCTACTTCTAATAGGGGGACTATTTTATGTCGGATTAACACAAGACCGTTGCCCTGGCCGAATCGCACCTTGAGCCAAATGGATATAAATACCAGAGACGCCATTTCGTTTCACAAAACATCGACGCGGTTCTTGGTTTCACGCTCGTCTTCAGGCGTACGGTACAGGTTAACGCGTTTTTCGTTTTTTTTTCTTTTAAATTTAGAGTAAGCTTAAGAAAGAAGACATACCTTTTTCAATTGCGTAGCGTAATATTACTTACTGCTTCAAGGCGTTGTTTTTTCCATCGTTCGTTTTGTTACGTTTATCTGAAGTGCTAGATATTACATTATTCTTCTGTCTTTTTAAAATACTACTAAAACAAGGAATAACCTTATTACTAGACTTAACGCAATACCGTCTAAAATTCTCGTTTAACATCTACGTAATAAGGTAACGCCTAGCTTGATGATAGAAAAGTTAGTAACAATGCCTAAAGAAAAAATATATTTTAAGCAGTTTTTTTATCTCAATATTTTTGTCTTTTTTTGTAAATTATCTTAAGCTATGGTTGCCATGTATGGTTTTACGAGACGTTGGTTTTTTTCAGTCGTTAGTCTTAACGGTTGTCGCCCTAACATGGGCGCAGTAACGTAGACGCTGGCAAATGTTGGTGATTGGTTGAGAATAACCTCGTGACTATGGGCAGAAGTTAGGGGGAGTGGCCAGGATGTTTCTAGGCGCATGCCCAACTATGGCTTCATGCTACACAGATAAGGGCCCTCCCCATCCCCCTCGCTTGGTGTGCGGCAGCATTGCCTTAGCAGAGAATGGGTATGTTTTTATGATGAGCCTTTTTGTGCGACATTAGCCGTTTTAAAATTGCAACAGTAAATTGGTATATCTTGCAGTTTTCGGTTAAATTAATACGCTGATTTAAAAAAAAAAAAAAAAAAAAAATTAAATAC
>JAVLVB010001163.1:370788-413214 GCA_032876305.1 Orestias chungarensis
CGCTTGAGCTTAAATCTGAACCCTGGCGTCCTTTGCAGAAGCCCTGCTCTTTTTGTGTTTGTGTGCCTTTTCTTTCCCTCTGGTTTCTCAGGTCAAATTTCCAAAATTTCTAAATTTCCTCTGGAACGGCCTAACCTGTGATGGACTCTGAGAATCCTGTCATATTAAGATCAAGAACTGCAAGCTTGTTTCTAATACTGCATCTCTTCAGTCTCGTGGGTGCTAAGTTAAGTAATTTTGGTTCCCTAGATGATTTCCCCCCTCTCATTGCTTAAATGTGTAACTCAACATGTTGCATGCAAGTCAGCTCTGCATAACATTTAATTTGCACAGCGCAGCACAATTTTCATAAAGTTGTTTAACACTGCAGTAGTAACTAGTAAGGGGTGTTTTTTTTTGGGGGGGGGGGTGCAACGCAATCTTCTTTGTTTCCCTTTCAGATTTCACGTTGAGCTAAACTTTCTACTGAACCGAGCAGTCTAAGCATCAGCAGACTAACGCCATGAGTTCAGCCAGCCTCTAGGGATCAGACTTAAATATGTGGAAGAATTCAACTTTGTTAAGTATAGATGTGGTAACACTTAACAACTTGGTGTAACCAGTTTGGGGTTATATGGGGGTGGGAGAGGGGGGGCTCCTAAACTGTATTTGTTTTTTTTATCCCATTACAGCTTTAGAGACATTCATTTGGCCCTCAAGTCCTGCAACAGTGCAAATGGGAATGGCTTTGAGTATGAACATGAATCCTGGTATCGTGGCTTTGTTTCTATGCCTATAAATGGAAATTATGGAAAAAAGTCAAATGCAATAAGAATGTGGGGAGATTCTGGGATCGGGGAAAACCGCTCTGTCTTCTAGTTTCAGCCTCATGTGTCAAGAGAAAAGTCAAGACCACAGGATTAGAGCAGCGGGTCGCTGAAGGGTTTTCTTTTCCTGGAGGAACAAAGTTTTGTTCCTCCAGGTTTTGCTTTTGCCCAACTTAAAGTAATAACAAAAAAGCAAAAGACTCCGGTGGTGGCACTTCTGACTCGTTTAGAACAGGGTTCAAGTCCCTGCGGTGTCTTGCTTTTATTATGCTTTCAAATAAAACTACTCAGTGACCCGGCTAACAGATGATAGATGGTGGTATAAAAAAGGTTGTCAGGATGAGAATAAGATCAGGTTTAGCACAGGAAGCCTCAGAAAGAAAACTGCATTTTATATATTTAGTCATTTACACCACTAATGTAATGCTGCCTGAATTCTGAATTTCTTGTTTTTGAAAGTTTGTTTTGAGAAAATAAAATTGTTTCATTTAATGGCAACCAGAATTTCATGGTTACCATTTGTAACTTTATTGTGTGGCTGAAGCCTGACCCCTACACTATAGCAAACCTCAACTACAGAATCAATGGGCTTCACATTTGACTTCAGAAAACTCATCCAGAAGCTAAAAGGAAGACGAGCTGCTCCACTTCAAAACAGACCAGCATCAGTGTCTCTCCATCACCACGTTTGACATTACAAAGGGTTGCATTTCACTGGTTTGTTTTTATTAAAAAGTGCTTTGGTATATAATCTGTCCAAAATAAAACCTTTGAAATGTTTTATCCATGGTTGCATCTGATTAATGTTGAAGACTTAACAGCAAACTTGGTAATTTGGCTAATGTCTGTCTAATTCTAGATTAGTTTTTCCTTTAAAGTAGTAAAACTTTAGAGGATATACAGTATTAGTGCTGAATAGCTGCTACACATGCAAACAGATAATCTTCAAATCTGTTTTAGAAGGCAATCTTTTCATCCAATGTTTAACTCAAAAGGCTGACTTTCATAAAGCAAAGTTGGAAACATTATAGGTCATTAAAAGTTTCTTTGGGACTTATACTGAAAGATTTCATTGTGAACCAGACAGATTTCCAAGAAAGTTGAGGAAACTAAGCTGAAAATGGGTATGATTATTCATTATTTTTTTAAGAAAAAATGCTCTAATTATATTTTTAAATTCCAGAGGATGATCTGAGAATCACCCTAAGAAATCCGCCAGTAATGAGGATTTAAAAACTGACTTTCACATTTCATTCTTTAAATAATTCAAAGTTCAATACAGCTTTTGTTTAAATTGCAAACATTTAAAGTTGGCCTTTGTTCTTGTTTTTTTTTCTCCAAAGGAGAAAAAACCTATTTTGTCAAAGGATATCTTTAAAATCAATTATTAAAAGCAGCTTTAAACAACGTTTTAGATCAGCTGCATGTTTTAGGCTGAATTGTAAATCCGCTGTTGCAGTAATTAATTCTGTTAGTGCTTAAGGCTTTAATGCTCTAGGAAAATGATGGTAGGAAATTGTCTTTGTGGCTCTAATGGCTAAAGATGTTTGCTATTACCTGATCAGTTTTGTTTTTGTAAAACATCTTAACTGGACTACTTCACACTAAACTATCTTAAGGGACAATGGTGAATTTATAGCTGTATTTTTGTCCCTTACTGTTTTATTTTTTAGGTTTTAAAATTGAAATAATGTATATCTTTAGTATCCTTTCTCCTAATTAAGTAAATCTTATTCATTTATTTTGTTTGATTCCTTGTCACAAGGGAAAACATTTTACAAGATACTGTTCTAATTTCCCATCAACAGCCTGTTTACCGGATTTATGGACATGAAAGTTTTAATAGTTTTAATATCAAAGATAACCTGAGGAAATTGGTGGAAACTACAACATTGTTGGCTGACACATTTCAGAAACTATCCAATCCAACCTGCCTCTATGGTTTACTTGTAAAACTTTCAACTGGTTGAACTGCTCCTGTCAACACCAGCTAATAACTATCAATCAGTTTTCTATCAATGTGGTGGAATCCTGTTTAATAAATGATTAAGGATTCTTTAATAACTTCTGAATTTCATTAGATTAAACTCCCATTTCAGTACTCAAGGGAAAAGCCGGAATTGTTTTATCCTTATTGTATATTATTGTTGAATCTGATTGCATTTGTATCAGATGCTGCTTTTTTAAGGGATAACTTCAGCTTTCCACTCACTGTTCTCTCCATAAAAGGTGTGGCACCGTGCTAGAGGGGACATATCTCAGATGATGCTGCCAACAACTCAGCATTCTCCACGGCCCACTATTTATTACTTTTTACTCAGATGGTACATCTAGATCAAAAAAGTATTCCGTTGTGGCTAATAGATGCTCATTCTGAGATAAAAGGGAGTTTTTTTTTATTCTACCGTCACTACATGCATGCTCAGTATGAGGGATTTCTGTAAAGTAACACAACACAACTTTGATCTGCTGGTCCAGGAGGAGGGAATGTTGCTATTTAATGACTCGGCGCAATCTGCTGGGTTTCTTTAGAAAGAAAACCTTTAAAGCTATTCCTAATAGGAAACTGCCTCTTTTAATTATTTGTTAAAACAAAGAATATGTTTTATGGTTGGACTGCAATGATTTATCTTGTGTAGTGAATTAACAAAATAAACTGAATTAAATATAGTAGTTATTAACCTATTTTATGTTTCATAAGCAGAAAGGACACCCTCCAATCTTGGAAAACAGTAGACGTCTCCCGGCCAATAAATCATTAAAGGAAGTCACGTATTTAAGAAATATAAATATAAAGGGGAAAAAATCCTTAAAATAAACCCAAATATTTTTTTAATAAAACCCCCAGTGGTTGAGTGTTACAATTCAGTTATTGTACTTACCTATTTTCCAAGTTTATTGTTCTATACATGTTGTTCTACAGCTTTTGTGACCTTTTTAAGAAATGAAGACCTAATTAAATAATATACACATTATTTGGCTGCTATGGGTTTCAACAATACTTTAAATGAGAACAGCTAAGCTGTATTTGATGTTAATTCACCAGTCATTATTAATCCTGCAGAGGAAATCATTAAAAACCTTTTATGGCCAATAAAACACACTGCTGTAATAACTAATATTACTATAAATGTTTCTTTTCAGTGAATAGTGAATAAATACTGAAGTTATTTCAAATTACATTTTCCTCTAACACTTTTCATATTATATTTAAATATTAATATAAAACTCTTAAAAAAAACAACAACCCGGAACTGATTCCCGGAACTATCGTGCCAGCTCGACTTTCTCGCGGAGTTATTTTGCATCCGTTCCACTTCTTGGATTAGCATTAGCCGCCGCAGCTAGGCGCCTCCCGGCAGCAGTGTGTACCCGCTCTGTCTTCCAGCGTTCCTGGGTGTTTGATGCGGTTTGCCAGCGGGTGGGAATGTGGTCCTTCTTCTCCAGGGATCCCGTCAAAGACTTCGCGTATGAAATCCTCCCGGAGAGCCCGGAGAAGTCCGGGATCTGGACTCTTCACCGGGGGAAGAGGAAGGTAAAAATCAGCTGCGGGTCCTCCGCCAACGGTTAGCGTGTTAGCTTGTTTACGGATGCTTCTTATTCAACCAGACAGAACATCCTAAGGTGTTTAACATCCTTATAGAGAGAGTTGGTGGATTTCTAGCTGTTTTGTGGCTCTAGTGACTGGGTGTTAAAGTGTCTGGTGGTCTCGTTTCCGTCCAAACTAAGCTAGCTCTCGGTGTTTACTCCTGCAGAGACACGCACATCTCGCCACGTCACCCGTTTTAATCAAGTAAATTACTCTTATTCAAAAGCCATTTTTAGTTTCCACATTTAAAAAACCTAGTCAGAGTAAAGTTTGGAGCCTTCTGCTATGATTTTCATCTCTGATAAGCTAAAACTTTCCTTCCTCTCATGTTGTTTTTACGCCAGATTACATCTTAATCCCAACTAATCAGCCTCCGTCGTGATCAGACCTTTGGCTCAATACAGATGTGTGCATTAAGTGTTGCCCTCCTTTTGCAGACCTCGGGAGATCCAGTGTCGGTGTTTGTTTACGAGGTGGCCCAGGGGACAGAGCTGCAGACCCAGCTGGCCAAGGCTGCCTTCAAGAGAATGAAGACCCTGCGCCATCCCAACATCCTGGCTTATGTGGACGGACTAGAGGCATGTCTCTTTATAAGTACCTGTTTCTTTTGCCTCCACACATGTTCAGCTGTATAACTTGTGCTTTTTTTTTTGTGTGTGTATGCTTTTGTCCTTTCACTTGCGAACTGTCTAAATCCTATTCATGTGTTGCCATCCTTTTTTCCTCCATCCCTTCATTCGTTCTTCTTGTTTATTAATGAAAAAACTCATCCTTCCACCTATCTTGTTGTTCATACAATCGTTCTTCTGACAGCTGACTTGAGAAAGGCGTTGGATCCCTGGTTATAATATTTTCCACCTTCAGCCATAATGACGCAGCTTATTAAGTACCATATTTCAAGCGAAATGTGGGTTGTTTTAATAATTCGCTTGATTTCAATAGTATATTATGATCTGAAATTGATAGTAAGTAGTTACATTTAAATGATTAACATTTTTGAGGAAAAATGTTTTAGAAGTCATTTTTCGACACATTACACTGTAGTTTTATTCATGTAATATTATTATAAATGTTATAATCCAACTTTATTTCTAAAGCAACTGCAGTGGACCAAAGGGCTGCATGGAAAAATAACAAACAAATTGACTGTAAGACATGGAAAACGATTCAAATGAAAATATAAACAGTAAACAATACAATAGTATGTTCGATATGGTGCCACAGGCCAGTAAATAAGGGTGTTTTTTTTAAATGAGATTAAAACAGAGGGAGGGAGGCAAGTATCAATACTTCTATTTAAAGAAAATATCTGGATACACTCCAAACTGAAAGTAACTTCACTCCGTGAAGAAAAAAACATTTAAACCAAAATTCTCAGTGAAATGCAATAAGACTTTTGATGATTTAAATGGATCAGAATGGTTTGAAGTTTGGAAATCCATCTTTGCTAAAGTATTTAAATAATTTAAACAGGCTTTGGTGCTTTTACGTGTGAAAACTGTTGATCAATCATTTTTTTGGTTTAAATCTGTCCTCCTTTATTGATGCTTGTCTTTTGTTGTTTTGTTTTTTTAGACAGACAAGAGCCTTTATGTTGTCACTGAGCCCGTGACTCTTCTGTCGGTTCACCTGAAGGCCCAGGCAGAGAAGGGCGGCGCCGGGGAGCTGGAGATCTCCTGGGGTCTTCACCAAATAGTGGTAACAACCTGGCAGGATGTGATCCTATCAGGCCAGCCTTTCTTTGACGGAACTGTCTGTCATGAACTAAAACTTTTCACTGCTTTTTAATGCCGCCGTTTTTTTCTTCCCACAGAAAGCGTTGAGTTTTCTGGTCAATGACTGCCACCTGCTCCATAACAACCTGGGCATTTGGGCGGTGTTTGTGGATCGAGCCGGAGAATGGAAGCTCGGCGCCCTCGATCACTTGGCGCCCGAGCAGGGCGACCCCGGTGGCGTCTCTCTTCCCTCCCCGAAGGCTGTTTACCCGGACATGGAGAAGTACGACCCTCCGGAGACGTCCAACAGCAGCGGCGACAAATGGTAAAATATATATTTAATACTATTGTGTAATAGATCTGTTAATTAGTCTTTATTTTTCTTAACCAGGTCAGGGGAGGTGTGGCGATTGGGATGTTTGATATGGGAGGTGTTTAACGGGCCGCTTCCTCGGACATCATCACTGCGATCTCTGGGAAAAGTATGTCTATAAGTTAGTGAATTGACTGATAATCCTGCATTTTTATGGTTACATTTTTAATTCTTTTTGAGAAAGCAATGTAGTCAAATAAAATTTAGTGTTTATCACTTTCAGAAAGTAAATAACCTGCCTATAGATATCTATATTATTATGTTTTTTCTCCCGTTTCTGACTACAGATTCCTAAGTCTCTCGTCCCCCACTACTGTGAGCTGGTCGGGGCGAATCCCCGGGCTCGACCAAATCCAGCACGCTTCCTCCAGAACTGCAGGGCGACCGGAGGCTTCCTCAACAACAGCTTTGTGGAAAGCAACCTTTTCCTGGAGGAGATCCAGGTCAGCTAACTCTTTAAATAATTGTTAGTGAATCTCTGCCAGATTGGGAAAAAACATGCAAAACAAAATTTCCATCAATGTCTGAGATGTACGTGGGTTTGATGAGTTGGGGAGTAGCGTTGGCTTTATTAATTCAAACGGTTTCTCTCCAGATTAAGGATCCTGCAGAGAAGCAGCAGTTTTTCCAGGACCTGAATGATCATCTAGATTCCTTTCCTGAAGACTTCTGTAAACACAAAGTTCTGCCTCAGATGCTCACAGCCTTCGAGTTCGGAAATGCTGGCGCCATCATTCTTACGCCGCTCTTTAAGGTACGGTAAGCTTTTAAGTATCAGGTTCTGATTGGCACAAAGCAAAGGAAACTCACCCTGAACGTGATCTCGCACCGTCTGGGTTTCAGGTGGGGAAGTTCCTGTCAGCAGAGGAATACCAACAGAAAATCATTCCTGTCATAGTGAAGATGTTCTCCTCAACTGACCGAGCGATGAGGATACGACTTCTGCAGCAGGTATTTTACGTTAAAATGTGGCCCCTGGCTCTCAGTTAGGGACCTAAATTAGTTTTCATAAAACGGGTGAAGCTGGAATTGTCCCATCTTTGTTCATTTTAGTACAAGTGTAACTAGTTTTGCTGGAGGTTCACTACTGTGGCATTCAGATGTTTACGTGCATTGAAAACAATCAGAAGATGGATACGTTTTAATTAATGACGTTTTTCTTATTAAAGCCCACAGTTTCTAAATTATACATACAGGCTGAAAGGATGCATTCTATTCTTATTTTTAATTGGATGCCCCTACAGGAATGGAAACCACGTAACTTTGAAAGGAAATGCGAGACTCAAATTGGTTGGCTTCCCTTTTACTGACCCGGCTTTAAACCGTCATTCAAGAAGAGCATCTGCTGGCTTTATCCAGACCAAAACCAGTTCTGATAATTATTGTCATGTTTGTTTCAGGGAAAGTTTAAGCATCTCAGTCAAAACTGAGCAACTCAGTAGTTCAGTAAACCCCGACCGTGATACTGCCACAACCGTGCTTAACAGTTGCTTAGCTTTGAAAGCCTCAACTTGACAACTCGAACCCTATTTCTTTTTGCTGTGGACGCCTCACTTTGGTTTTATTTGTCCATAAAATGTGTCCCCAGAGATCATTTGCCTCGTCCGTGTGAGTCGAGCTTTAATTTTGGTTGGTTCGATCCTGACTCGTTTCTGGATTGCTGTTTCAGAAACTGAGGAGGAGATCAAATGATCTAAAGCACACATCCAAACTTGTTTTTCAAATTATTGCCATTATTGTTAACGGCCTTTGCCAAAACCCCCAAAATGCTTGACCTAAAAGGAAAAGCTGGTTCAGTGTGAAGCAGGAAGAGACGAGCAAATTAAATTAAACTTTTCTAATTACCATTAAATAAGTGGTAAAATATGCAGCCACACGAGAAGCTTCTTGATGGCTCTGAAAAGTTTGTGGTTCCTCTGCAACGTACTGACCAAATGTTAGTGGACTCTTTGTGTATATTTGGGTGCAAAATGTTCAAAACCCACAATAAATGAAAATGTCAGATACTTTTTGTATGTAAACAAATAAACTACATGGTATATTTTAAACAATAAAAGCATGTTTTTTTTCTTTCACTGAATTAAAAGCAAGTTAAAATGTGATGATATAATAATGGTTATGAGTTGTTGTTTTTTAATGTGTGTGTTTCAGATGGAGCAGTTTATTCAGTATCTGAATGAAGCTGCGGTCAACTCCCAGATTTTCCCTCACGTTGTCCACGGCTTCACCGACACCAACCCCGCCATCAGAGAACAGACCGTCAAGGTAGTGAGCTTACAGACGCAAACATAGAAGCTGGAAAACTAAAGCTCCTCCGGATTTAAATCCTCCTCCTTCTTCCTTCCTCCTCTCTGCAGTCGATGCTGCTGCTGGCTCCCAAGCTGAACGAGGCCAACCTGAACCAGGAGCTCATGCGGCACTTCGCCCGCCTGCAGGCCAGAGACGAGCAGGGCCCGATCCGGTGCAACACCACCGTCTGCTTGGGCAAGATCGCCTCCTACCTCAACGCCGGGGTAAACCGCAAACCTGAGAAATGTGATTTATTTTTAAAAGTTAGCCAGTGCAGATTTAAATCGTCTCCCTCTTCCCTGGCAGACGCGGCAGAGAATCCTGGTCTCTGCTTTCTCTCGAGCCACTAAAGACCCGTTTCCTGCCTCGCGCTCTGCCGGCGTGCTGGGCTTCGCTGCAACACACAACTACTACAGCGTTACAGAGATCGCGGCCCGGATCCTGCCCACCCTCTGCGCCGTCACCGTGGATCCTGACAAGGGCGTCAGGGAGCAGGTAAACCCAGATTTATGGCCGCTTGTTCTCTTCCATGAACCGACCAAAAGGTCTTCACTCTTCATTTACTAGATGATCACCAACATCTGTGCCATTTACTGAGCAAAGTTAAAAAAACAACCTGATTTGTACATGTAGTACAAACACTAGCTGAAAGGACAACTAGTCATTTTCAAAACCAGCATATTAAAGTAAGTTAATAAGCAAGAAAACGGCTGTTTAAATGCTGGTTATTGTTTGATTTTGGTTAAATCTAGTTGATCAATAAATTTCTCAGATCAGGTCATGCTCACCGCCTCTTTGTTTCTGTCAGGCGTTCAAAGCCATCAAGAGTTTCCTTTCCAAGCTGGAAACTGTTTCTGAAGACCCAACCAAGCTGGCTGAGATCGGTATGTAACCAACTTCCTCACTTATGCGAAAGTCTTGAGTCAGCCCTTAAATAATCCTTTAAAGGGGTTACTTGTTATGTTTTAAGTGTCCTTAATTTATTTTAATGTAGGATTTTTGTATGGATTCCAAAAACCTGGCAAAGTGTTTTAGACATTTACAAACTGGAAAACAGGAAGTACTTCAAGTGATTTGATGGTTGAACATTTCACATAGTGGTTATGTTTTAAATCCTCGCAAACTTTACTGAACATTTGCATTCATCATAGGTTAAAGCTTGTAATGTCAGATTTAAAAATCACAAAGTAATAATATTAAGAAAGAAAAGTATGTTTGTACACTTAGGCTAGTTTAAAAGGACATGCTGACAATCTCACTATCTCATATTTACCAGTAAGACATTCTTCACCATGGCCATAATAAATCTCGTGAGCTGGATTTGGTAGTGTGACCATAAACAATTATATCAATAAAAAAGGATGATTATAGAATAACCTGAATATATCTCTGATTTCTGGGTTAAGAGAAAGACGTAGGATCGAACGCTCACCCTGCAGGAGCGTCCTCCAGCTGGGCTGGCTGGGCCGTGACCGGTGTCTCCTCCCTCACTTCCAAGCTGATCCGCAACAATCCAGGCACAGAGGGAGGCGCAGCAGCCGAGGGCGGCGGGCCGGCTAATGCGACAAGTCCCACCAGCGCCACCGAAGGACCGTGTGCCTTAAACAAAGGTATTTTTGTCTTTTTCTTAGATTCTGTTCTGGGTCTCTGGTTAGGCTGTGATAAACTTTGCCATCTCATCTTGCTTGACGTGATGATAACAAATAAATCCGTTATCTTGTGCAGAAGATAAAACCCAACAATCCTCCCAAGGTGCTTCAGATCCTCCCGGCCAGTCAGAGTCACTTCAAACCCCAGATGATCAAAACGAGCAAATCGGAGAACGTTTGGACGAGGAGGAGGACTGGGGCAGTCTGGAGGTATGTTTATTAGCTTTGACGGTGTGCTTCTATGGAGGGGTAATTTTTTAACTTCTGAATACTTGAATCTTTGTCTACAGGAGCCGGAAAAAGCTCAGACTGAAGACTGGAACAGCAGCTGGTCTGGAGCGGCGTCCTCCAAAAAGAAAGCCAACGATAGAGGAGTATGAACCTCTTAACGTCCTGATACAATCCTACAGTTTTAATCTATGGGTTCACTTAGAGCTGTATGCATTAAGTCTTTCTATCAATCTGTAGGCTGGACGGTCGTCCGCCTCCATGGCGGTGAAGAAGCAGAGCTCTGACTGGAGCAGCTCCGGCTGGGACGCTGATGACAGCTGGTCCAATGAGAAGGAAGGTCAGTGTCAGAGCTCGGCGGGCGAAGAAGGCTGGGGCAACGACTGGGCCGAGGAGGAGACCGACGTGTCGCCAGCCGGGACAAACCTGGCCCTGCCCGAGGGCGTCCGGCTGGCCAGCGAGTACAACTGGGACAGCGGCGGCGCTGGGAGGCCTGCCACTACGAACGACCTGTTCGCCAGCGTGTCTCAGAGGCACACCTCTGCTCCCACGGTGAGATCCAGGCGAGGAAAATCCACAACACGCAGAGAGCGTAAATTCGGGTTTGGATGTTTAAATCAGTGATTTCCTTTAGCATTAACAGGAAACTAACCGGATTAATTGCAAACTTTACTCCCTCGGAAAAAGGATTAGGATCAACAAACTATTTATTAAAACGCAAAATTGTTTGACCGAAATACAGCTTTACAATTATTTGCGTTTATAATACGTTAAGTAGACTATTTTAGCTTTTCTATATTTTTAAAGGATTTTTTTAATTTTACAAGCAACTTGTTAGCTGATATTGGATTGTTGAAGTCCAGTAGTTCATTGTTTTAATGTCAGACAGAGTACCCAACCAGACACTAAGGGAAACGTTTAACCAGTTTATTAATGGTTTTCAGCTGCAGGCTAACTAACCACTGAGGGGGGAGAGAGTCTGTTAGTGGCTGGATTTGATCAAATGAGGATCCTTGTAGATTAAGTGAAACTGAATCTAGACTGTATTAATGAATCACAACAGATCTGCTTAGCTTCCAGAATCATAAGAGCTCTAATTTCTATAAGCCAGGAATGAGCTACTTAACCGTTAGCTTGATCTTTGCAGTATTCATTGATTAGACATGAAGGCAAATATCGTTCCCCTTAGAAATTACAAATCTTTTCACTATGAATCTTTTTGACTGAATATTTCAAGCAAAAAGGCGACAATCTCACTGATGGTTTTGTTTCTTTTGTCTCTCCTCTACAGGCTGGAGAAGGCTGGGGATCGGAGACGATAGGAGACTGGGGGACCGAGAGCTGGGAGTCTGTTGAAGGAGGCCAGAGTGAGTCCTTCAACTCAAATCTAATCTTGTTATTTTTTTATTTTATTTTTACTCAACATGTCCTCCAAACGCCCCGTGTTGTTTTTGTGATTAGGGACATTCTGCATCTGCTGCTTTGTGTCCCTAAGATTTAAGGTCGGATCTCCACTGAAATGACGAAGAAGATGCTTATTCAGAGGGGTCGCATAACATTTCGAGATATTATGCTGAATAAGCAGGTTTTCATTCTCCGCTTTCTGCCTCAGTCAGAAATCTAAACATGGATTTGTGAAACCAGGCAACACAATGTACTTACTGGCAGCTCAGCTAAGCTGCTTCTCAAAGAAACAAGAATTGTCTTGGGAATAATCGGCCTGTAATTCAGGGTCTTGCAAAAAAAAATAAAAAATACATAAAATTTTAGTCTGTAACTACAAAACGAGTTCCCAGTTTTGTAACGTGTTTTAAAAAAACACTAGATCATTTTGTGTAAATACTACACTCAAAAAAATATTTGGATTTTATTTTATATTTTATTATCCTTTTATTATCCTTTTTTTAGAGTAAATATCTTTTCAAATGTAAAAGCCTCACACTGAGTGGGAAACAAATTATGAAAATTTGATACTACAAAGGTCTGGGTAGTGAGTACTAATATTTTACTATATATTTTTTTAGAAACTACCTCCATTTTTTGTCTTAATTTGTCTAATTTATCCTGTCTGTTTTTAAACTTTCATTTTTATGAATTATGTATATGTTTTACTTTTTAGGGAACTTTCTGAATAAAGATAAAGTAAATATATTTTTCTGGTCACCCAGATCTCAGCAAGGCCGAGCAGTCCAAGAAAAAGCGAGAGGAAAGGCGGAAAGAGCTGGAGGCGAAACGGGCAGAGCGCAAAGCTGCTAAAGGTCCTCTAAAGCTCGGAGCGCGAAAGCTAGACTGATGCTTTTCCAACGTGAGGCTTGGATGCAAAGAAAACTGTGAACAGTTTGTTTTAATAAAGAAGGTTTGGATGTGTAGTGGGAAAAGAAGAAGAACAAGAAGAAGAAGGTTCTTGGTGTCGAGTTCTTGGTTTTTCTGCCTTTTTTGTTTAAAGGACTGATGGAAAGGAAGTTGAACAGAAATGTGATAGAAAATCCAAATAGACTTGAAGGGATGCATCAACATGTTCATGAATCATAAAGTTGCTGTTGTACAGTAAATGTATATACTCTGTGCATCATGTGTTAAATTACTTTTTTTGTTTTTTTTAAAGAGCTTTAACAGAAAGTCCTTTTATGTTACCCTGAATGTTTTCCACTACGTTCTGTACTCGCTCACATGGATATGACTGCTTTTAGTCCATCTGTCGCAGATTCTAGAACTAAAAGCGGTCCATGCATGCACCTGCGTGGCCTAACGGCGATCTTCATTGCGACCGACGACATGCGTGTGTCTCCACTTTGCACATATACATAGCCCTGTATTTACTTGGTGGGAAGGCGTGTGGCTTTCAGTCTGCAGTAAATAAATAGAAACTTCTATTGGACCGAAAGACAGAAAGAAAACAGATTTAGATTTTATGAGAACTGCTTACATTTCCCTTGGTTTAATGGAGGGTTTACAGTAATGTCTCTTGTTTTTTGGGGGGTTGTTTTTGGAGTGGTTGTATCTAAATGAATTGAGCAGGGGTCACCTTTCACACAGAGAAAATTCTTCCACAATTTTAGTTAAGTGTACCTTTTGTTTTTTACCGTTTGTGCCTTTTTGTTCAGCTACTTACCTACATGAACATTAAACCCCAAACATTTAAATTGAGGCTCGTTAACTTCTGAAAGCAGCACTCACTGTTTTAACCTGGATTTTCATTAAAGCCTTTAAGGTTTTCCGTTTCTTTCAGAGAAATATTCGACCGCAGCTCTGAATCTGGTGTTCTGAAGAGGGTCTCTGGTCAAAGTCACGGTGCATGTGTGCTATTCCTAAATAAACTCTTATCTTAAATTATACTACTGTGAAATTTTATTTTTATTGTCTACATTTTAAAGTCGTGTTTAAATCTTCTAAAGTGCTCTTGAATTTGAGTTCAACCTATACAGTTTCAGTTAGAAGTAATTTAATACACTGGAGTGAAACGAATATGCAGCGCTGCTTGAAAGTTTGTGAGCTAGTTGAGTAGTTTAGAATTTTCTTTTTTTAAACCATGATTTTCTTATTTTCTCATAACCAGGCTTTG
This sequence comes from Orestias chungarensis, assembly GCA_032876305.1. Classification (NCBI taxonomy): domain Eukaryota; kingdom Metazoa; phylum Chordata; class Actinopteri; order Cyprinodontiformes; family Cyprinodontidae; genus Orestias; species Orestias chungarensis. The sequence goes on from JAVLVB010001163.1 coordinate 385,000, forward strand.
TATATGAAATGTCAGGGTCATGTTCATCAATTAATCTGCTTGTTTTGAAGGAAATGTGTGAATTTCAAGCAGAGTAAATGAAACATGGAATCAGAGCATCGGCAAAAGTAAATGAACCACAGCTGCACTGGTAAAGACAATCAGGAAAAGACTCAGGTGAAACACATGTGAGTGCTCGAGTAATCTTAAGCAGACCAATCAAATGAGACATCCTTATGAACAGTTTTTAGGTGCATTGGTTAAAAGGGAGAGGACACCAACCAAACCACTGTTGTGTCAAGGCATAAAGACCAGATGAACGATGCCGAGAGGTAAGGAGACATCTGAGGACATCAGGAAGAAGGTGGTGACAGCCCATCAGTCTGGGGAAAGCTATAAGACCATCTCCAAAAGATTCCAGCTTCACCCATCCATTGTGAGACAAATCATTTACAAATGGAGGGAATTAGGCATCACAGCGACTCTGCCCAGAAGTGGACGGCCGTCAAAACTTACACAAAGAAGCACCAGAAAAATAATAATGCGGATAAAGGTCAACCCACGCATCATCTCCAGAGAGTTAAGACCTCTCTGTCAACGTACGGGATAAATATACATGCTTCCTTCGAGTGAGTCATTTGAAACAACTGCTAGATGAATGATATGCATCGGGTCCAGGCAGCAGTACTGCATGTACCCATGGCTCATTCCAGGATAAGCCGGGGCCCGATGTGGAAGTACCTTCCTTCATCCCTGTAGTAATACGTAACAGAAAACGATTAGTCAACCATCCAAACAGTCCAAAACAGTCTGTACGCATCTCAAATCTTGTGTTCACTACTCGTCAGCCACAGTCAGCAAACAACAGTAACACGCTGAAACTCGCTGTACTAAATGTCAGATCTTTGGCAGGGAAAACCTTTCTGTTTAATGATTTGATATCATCTCATAACCTTGATTTTTATGTTTTTCACCGAGACATGGCTCGAGACATGGTACTCTGTCTGTCACAGCTGATACCGTCCTGATTGAAGCTAGTCCACCTCACTTCAATTTTTTATCTGAAACACGTCAAAACCAGAGGGGTGTGGAGGGGGGTTTGAGCCATATTCAGGGACAATAAACCCATTCTTGATTTAGAATTTGTTTTTTTTTCATCATTTGAGTATGTATCATTCAAAATGGACATAAAAAAAATCTTCCATTCTTTGTATTACCATCTACAAACCTCTAAGGAACTGTTTTATTGATGATTTCACTGAACTACTTTCAATTGTATGCACTAATTTCGACTGGTCATAACAGGGGACCTGAATGTGCACATGGATGCAGCCCAAGTTAAACAATGCAAAGAACTCACTGCCGTCCTGGAGATGTTTGGTCTAACTCAGCATGTGAACAAGCCTACACACAACAGAGGACACACTCTAGATGTGCTTATCTCAAAGGGTGTTGCTATTTTAAATGTGGGTGTTGTGGATGTCGCTTTGTCTGATCATTTTTGTGTTTTCTTTTACTTTTCTGTTACACCCAAGCCAACAGCTGGCCCTAAAGTTACTCAAGGAAGACTTATTGATGACAACACAGGGATTCAGTTTTTGAAAATGATTAAGTTTTGAAAATGCTCCCTGTTCTAATGTTGATATGTTAAACTCTTACACATCAAGTGTTTTGAAGGTTATGGATGCCATTGCTCCTGTCAAGGTTAAAATGGTTAAAATTACACAAAAGGCACCATGGAGAAAAGAGGTCTCTGTCAGGGCACAGAAAAGGGAGTGCCGGAGAGCCGAACGGAAATGGCGTAAGTCAAAGCTCCAGGTTAATTTTGAAATCTACAAAGAAAAGTTGTGTTTGTTCAACCAGACTTTGCGTAGAACCAGCGAGAGCTATTTTTCAGAAATCATCAAAAACTGCAGAAACAACTCTCATGTCCTGTTTGCTACAGTGAGAAGATTAACAAACCTTCCAGTCTCGATCCTCTTGGAACTGATTTCTACATCTAAATGTCAGGAGTTTCCAGTATTCTTTAATGACAAAGTTCAAGGCATTAAAAATGCAATTGTTTCCACGACAGACATAGCTCCTCTACCCCCAGTTAGAAATATGGAGCTGACACACTTCACACCTGTCTCCGATAAAACCGTTAAAGAGATCATCTGCAGCCTGAGTCCATCTACTTGCTGCCTTGATGAGTTACCTACCAGATTCCTAAAGTCAATGCTGAGCAGTTTGCTGCCACAACTCGCTCATTTAATCAATACTGTATCTCACTTCAGACTGGAATACTCCCAAAGGCCTTGAAAACTGCTGTCATTAAGCCTCTCCTAAAGAAGAGCAGTCTGGATGCCACAGTACTGAACAACTATCGGCCCATATCAAACCTGCCATTCTTAGGAAAAGTGCTGGAAAAAGTTGTATACCAACAGCTGAGTGACTTTCTCCTGTCTAACATTGTGTTTGATGCTTTCCAGTCAGGCTTTAGGCCCCACCACAGCACTGAGACAGCTCTGATCCAGGTGACAAACGACATCCGCCTAAACTCAGATGCAGGCAAAGTCTCTGTCCTAGTTCTGCTGGACCTGACCGCCGCCTTTGATACAGTTGACCATGTGATTTTATTACAGAGGTTAAAAGACTGGGTGGGAATCACTGGTATGGCTCTTAACTGGTTCAAGTCCTACCTTGAGGACAAGTGTTACTTTGTTAAAATCCGGAACTGCGTCTCGGACCGAATGGGTGTGACCTGTGGGGTTCCCCAGGGGTCGATCCTGGGACCCCTATTATTCAATCTGTACTTGCTTCCATTGGGCCAGCTAATACGCAGCCATGATGTGTCCTACGACAACTTTGCTGATGACACTCAGATCTACGTGTCGCTGACAGCATGAGAGCATTGGCCTATTGATTTATTGTGTAACTGTATTGAACAGATCAGTCTCTGGATGCAGAACAACTTCCTCCAGTTAAACTCAGACAAAACTGAAATCATTCTCTGTGGCCCACAGAAACAAAGCGAAAGTGTCATCAGTTACCTTCTGACGCTCTCTCTGGAACCTAAACATCAGGTCAAAAATCTTGGGGTAATACTCGATTCTGACCTGAACTTCAACAGCCACATTAAATCAGTAACATCAGCAGCCTTTTACCATCTTAAAAATACTGCCAGAATCAGAGGAATAGTCTCTAAACCAGACCTAGAAAGACTTATCCATGCTTTTATCTCTAGCAGGTTAGACTACTATAACGGCCTGCTCACTGGGCTTTATAAACGGGCCTTAAGACAGCTTCAGAACATCCAGAATGCTGCTGCTTGAATTCTGACCAAAACCAGGAAATCTCTTCATGGTTTAGCCCCAAAGTACATATCTGACATGTTAGAGCCATATGAACCAGCCAGGACTCTGAGAACCTCAGGTAGTGGCCTCCTCCTGATGCCCAGAGTCAGGACCAAACAAGGGGAGGCTTCATTCCAGTTTTATGCTCCTAAAATCTGGAAGAGTCTTCCTGAAGAGGTGAGACAAGTTTCAACTCTGCTGTTGTTTAAATCCAGGCTGAAAACAGCCTTATTTAACTGTGCATATAGCAACTGAGAATATTACTCTTATTATTATTATTTTATTTTTATTATTTTATTTCTTTTAAATTCAAAGTTGATTTTATTGTTTCATTTTCTGATCTTTTTTCCTATGTAAAGCACTTTGAATTGTCTTGTACACAAAAATGTGCTATACAAATAAACTTGCCTTGCCTTCTACAATCAGGCAAAATATCAATAGACATGGCATTCATAGAAGAGTCGTTTAAACTTTGCCAGAGAGCTCTTGGACAAACCAGAGGGTTTCTGAAAGTCCATTCTCTGGACAGATGAGAACAAAGTTCAATTATTTGGCCACAATCACAGGGACCATGTTTGGAGAAAAGTAAACACTGCATTTAAAGAGAGGAACCTCCTCCCAACAGTGAAGCATGGTGGTGGAAATGTGAAAGTCTGGGCCTGCTTTTCTGCCTCTGGACCTGGACGACTCCATATAATACTGGGAACCATCAATTCCCCAGGACTATCAACAAATTCTTGACCAGAATCTCCTGCCATCAGTCAGGGAGTTGAAGCTTGGACGGAAATGGATTATGCAACAAAACAACGACCCAAAGCATTCCAGCAAAAATACCAAAGAATGGCTTAAGAGAAAGAAGATTTGCACTCTGGATTGGCCAAGTCAAAGTCCAGATCTCAATCCCATAGAAATGCTGTGGCAAGATCTGAAACGGGCAGTACATGCCAGATGTCCCTCCAACCTCACACAACTGGTGGGGTTCTGCAAGGAGGAGTGAACAAAAAACCAAAAAAGCAGATGTGAGACACTCGTTTGTGGTTACAGAAGACGTTTAGTTACAGTAATTGCTGCAAAAGGAGGTGTCACTAGGTACTTACTGAGTTCACATACTTTTGCACTTGGTAGATCTTCAGTTTTTTGACAGATACAATACTTTTGTTGAATAAATAATTAAAACATTTATCTTTTTTTCTTTGTCTCCCTTATTTGGAAGGTCAGCTTTACAATGTGAGATTTGGATGTTCATTTCACATGATTATTATAATTTCTCTTTAGAAAACAATGAGCATGTTTGGGTGGTTCACAAGCTTTCCTGCAGCACTGTAGCTTCCAGGTCTGGTTTTCCTATAAGGGAAACGACATTTAACAAATTCAGACCAGGTTTACAAGAATAATTTTGTTTTTACTTTAAGCCTGATTTATTTTCTTAGTAAACAAAGCTTGGAAAAAAATGGAGTGCACACAAAATCATGACAACGTTGCAGAAAGTTTATGGATTATTAACAAAATAAAATATAAAGAGAGGGATACACTCTGCCTATTGGCTAATTTTATAAATAGATTCTGGGTAAATGAGTTATAAAATACTTTAATTTTAAAATAATTTTAAAATCCATTCTTAATGGGACTTTTGAGTCTCAGCCTTTAGACAAAGCTCGATAGACTTTATTTTCTCCAATAACACTCATTAGAAGCAACAAAAAACAAGCCAACAACAATTTTACATGTTATTTTTTTTAATTAATAAACAGGTAAATTTCTTGCAAAATTGTAAAATGAGACATTTTTTATCAGCCTTGTAGTAAATTGCTTTTTGTTTCAAACGTGTGTTTTAAATACCTATAGTTACCTTATAAGGCAGTTTATTGCAATATAAAACTACTTTTTACACTTTTTTTAATTATATACTTTAATTGCAGTCAGGTAAGTATTTGTTACATTTACAAAAAAGTGCAATGCATGTTCTTCAAGATATTGTCATATTTAAGAACATTTTTGTTTTGTGCTTTCAATAGAAATTTTAGGCGGTGAAACAGAGGGAAGGACTGAAATCTAAACGTTTCAAATCAGCTGACGGATGGTTATAAACAGAGGAAAGGAGACGAGTTTTGAGTCAGCCAGTTCGATTAAATAAAAAAACAAACAGATATTTGGATGTAAATGAGGCAGTGTTATCTGTGATCAGCTGGGGTAAATGGTCCTCAGGGGTCGCTGGTGATGGGTTACTCGGGGCTTGGTGGGGATCTCTGTCACTGGGTGTCCTTGTGTTCCTTTTTGGTGCCTCCAAACAGAGCTCCAACTAGAGCGTAGACACCAAAACCCAAGGCTACACCCATACCAGCCGCCACCGCAACCTTCTGCACCTGCAGGGCAGAAAGAGACCAGCATTAATTAGTCTGCTTTTCAGAAAAAATCCTTCCATGAGAGCTGAAAATGTTTAAAAAAAATCCTCATTCACAGAGGGATTGTTTTTATTAATATTATACATGAAAAATTTTTTATTTATCTGAAATCAGTGTGGATCTTCATTGTAGTTTTCATTTAGTTTATTAGCTTTGTTGCTTCTGTTGGGTTAATTGTTTTCTTATATTATAAATGTAAAATAAAGGGAATTTTTCTGGTTCACACAGAGCATGATGGAAATACATGACTATAAATAGATGTGTTTAAGTTGTGTTTTTGCACATCCGCAGCACAGATCTACACATTTTAAATACCTGAAACAGCTTTTTTTCCTTACAGTTTTTGTTTCCATGAACTTTGCGCTGTTTACACGTAGTCCAGTATCTTCTAAATTCTCCTGATGAAAGAAATATGCTTTTCAGAAAGCTCTACGTTACTAATCCGGTGAACGATTATCCAACCTCCACCTAAATCAAATCTACCATCGTGCAAAACACGTTTGCTTAAAGTCACTGGTCTAATCTAATAAATTACTGTAACTTTCTAAAATGATTTATATCTCAGGGAGAACTAGATTTATTACACTACTAATCAACCATTTCAGATAGGAAGTAAAACAGGCATTTCTATAAACAGATAAAAAGGAAAAGTGAAGGAGAAGATCATCCTCCTCCCCAGATAAATCAACACTACTCCAGCTGGAGACTTAGCAATCATTTTTTATATGGTCATTGTGTTTTACTAGCTTTATTACTTTTGAATAACACTGAGCTATGTTCATGGCGGCTTCTTCTTTTTCCTCGTTGTTTTATATTTTATATTTGCACATTTTCTTGATTTCAGCATAACAATGAATGTAACTACTGTCAACTACAAGCCTTAACACAGTAAAAAAAGACAGAAAAAAGGTTGTAAAAATGAGGATACACAGTTTTAAAATGAAACAGATGTCCCTGTTTTGTAGTTTTTTTCACTGCATTATGTTGCAAACATCTCATCAGGACCTCTGTGAACAGTTTCTGCTTTGGTCACATAACCCCAATATTCATGTATTTACTGTTTTGGGTCTTTTATATAAAACCTCTCATTGATTACCTGGAGGGACTCTGCCTTTCCGTAACGCAGCTCGTTGGCAAAGTGTTCACAGTTGTTGCTGAACACGGAGTACGGCAGCTCCTGACCAACCTGGCGACTCGCCTCTCGCACAATAACGTAAGCCGGACGAGGCGTGTTCTTTTCGTCAAGACTGTTGTTTATGAGCCACTTGTCTGTTCCCACCACGTCCCAGAGCTCTTCCCTCTTAACAAGCGCCTTCTCCGCCAGGACGGACATAATACTGTTGGCGCCTGCACCGTGTACTTCGGCTGATAGGACACAACAATGACAGGAAAAAAGTGTATATGATGCTAGTAGGAACATAGACAATATCACATTTTTGTCGCTATTTATTTTTGTTGTAAATCCAAAGTGTTGGTTGTTGTGTAATGGATAGAATATAAAAGTTAAAACAAAGGGTGCTTTTCCAATCAGACTGACCACTCAAAGTGCTTTGCACTGAAACCTGCATTAGGAAGTAACTTGGAATTAAGTGCCTTGCCCAGGGACACATTGAAATGTGACAGGGGGCAGCTGGAATTTAACCTGCAGTTTGCCTGATTGCAAGACATCTAGTTTACCCACTTTGCCACAAACACCCCCAAAATAAAATAGAATAGAACAGAATAGAATAGGGTGTAATACAATAGAATAGAATAGAATAGAATAGAATAGAATAGAATAGAAAACATCCTTAATTCAAACACTGTACCATAACAGCTGACTTCATCATAAATGTTGTGATGTTATATTCAAATATTGTGCTCTGAGCTTTGAGCATTAAACAAAAAAAAAGGTTTACAAAAAGCGACAATAAAACCGTGAACAATGGGCATCAACAGAGGAGAGCTAACACCTACCAGAGATGTTTAAAATCTAAAAGCTGTTGGGAGAACTTGGGAGATTAAATGAAAAATCCAAGTCCAATTAATCAAATAAGTTGATAGATTCAAGTTGTCGTAATGCTACAGCACAGTTATATCAACACAGTGAAATGCAATCCTTTGCTTTTTTTTATATAAGGGAAGCAGGTGACGATTGTGGAAACTATTTTATTCTGTGTCCCAATTACTTTGCCTTGACATTAATATGACAAGCAAAACTTTCATCGGTGCTAAAGCAACCCTTTCTTCTATGGACACATGCGCGTCTTTTGCAAACAAATAAATACTATGGACATTAAAGTCATCTCCTACAACTGTCGTGGCCTGCGCAGAGCGCAGATGATAAAGCTCGCCGTTTGGTTGTCGACCAGTTGCTCCTGCACAGTGATATATTGTGCTTGCAGGAAACTTTTTTAGCTATACAGGATTCCTGGGTGTTGGAGAATCTTCCACTGACCTCAGTTTGGGAATTAAAAGAGGAAGGATACCAGGAGGGGTGGCTATAATATGGGAAAAAACCATGGACTCATTGATAAATGTTATTAGATGATGGTATGGATTGGTGGATTGCGGTACACGTGAAACAGCATGACAAAGAATTTATTATTTTAAATGTCTATGCTCCACATGAATGTCAACATAATGAAGAAGAATACCTAAGTAAACTTGCTTAAATTAGTTATTTTGTGCAAACTGAGAAGTCAAAAAGTATCTATGTTCTGGTTGACATGAATGCAGACATCTCAGATAAAAACTCGCTGTTGGCTAATCACCTGAATAGTCTCTGTACAGATTCTAATCTAATATTGTCATGTGAAGAACTTTTGCCAGCTGCTAGCTACACTTATATAAGTGAAGCCTGGCATACGACGTCTTGGCTGGACCATTGTATCACTACAGCAGATGCTCATTCTGCTTTGGCATACATTAATATCTTACACAATATGTCCTCTGTTGATCACATCCCCTTCGAGGTGTTGATAAGATTTGATCATATACCCGCAACTGTAAATGTGAACAGTAATCAAAATCAGACATATATAGACTGGTCTTCTTTATCTTCTGAATAGCCCGCTACTATGCCGAAACTGATCAATCGTTATGTAGCATTAAAATACCAAAAGAAGCAGTTACTTGCACAGATTGTAACTGCTCTAATAGTGGACATGGAACCAATATAGCTGGATTACATACTGACATAATTGAAGCGCTATTCGGAGCTAGCCTGCCTTATAATAAAAATAATACAAAGATTAAAAATATACTGGGCTGGAGCACATATATGTCTAAATACCACAGTGAAGCCCGCGAAGCTACTACTTCTTGGGCTCTAGCAGGTAAACCTAGGCAGGGCCCCATATTTGAACATAAAAAGCGGTCTAATGCAAAATACAAATATGGACTACGCTTCATTAGGCAAAATGAGCAAACCTGACTTGGCAAAAAAACTCATAGGTAAGGATACTAAAACTTTCTGGAAAGAGGTTAAATCCATCAATAATAGTAAACCCTCTCTACCTTGCACTCTCAATGACGCTTCTGGGGCAAATATGATTGTAGATTTTTGGCAACATCATTACAGCAAGTTATTTACCTGTGTTCTGAGTTAACCCTACCGAGTTGACAAGGTTAGTACTGTAGAATCTATCAAAACTCACAAGGTCTTTCAAGCAATTAAAGAATTGTCTGTAAATAAATCTGTAGGAATGGATCTTATTTCATCTGAACATCTCAAATTTGCAAGTTTAAGGGTAGTCCCTCTTCTTGCCTTGTGTTTCACTGGTTTTATTATGCATGGCTTTATTCCTGATTCCTTGATGAATGTTCTCCTACTTCCTGGGATTAAAAACAAAGCTGGTAAAATTGGCAGCTCTGATAACTATAGACCTATAGACACTGCTAGTACACTGTCTAAAGTCTTTGAAGTAATTCTTTTGCCAAAATTTGCAAAAGTTTGTTATGTCTACACACAATCAATTTGATTTCCAGTCCAAACATGGCACTGATATGTGTATATATGGGCTAAAAGAATTACTGAATAATTATACCAGTAGAAATTTGGCGGTTTTTCTGTTTTTTAGACGCCACTAAAGCTTTTGATCGTGTAAATCATAGAAAAATATTTTCAAAGTTGTGCCAAGCTGGTGTGCCCAGATATATAGTAAGATGTTGGTATGCTAATGAAGCTATGCAGGTCAAATGGGACAACTGTATATCGGCATCCTTTTGTGTCAGCAATGGAGTCAGACAAGGAAGTATTTTATCTCCTTTGTTATTTAATTTTTACATGAATGACCTCTCTAAGCAGCTAAACCTATGTAGAACAGGCTGAATGGTTGGTGATACTATTATTAATCATTTCATGTATGCTGATGATCTAGTGATCTTTAGTCCAAGTTCAGCTGGTCTTCAGGAGCTGCTTAATGTGTGTTCAGCATATAGTGAACTACATTATGTTAAATTCAATCCATCAAAAAGTATCATCTTGATCTGTCGCACTAAGGAGGACAAATATAGGGTATTTCCTAACTTCAAGCGATCTGGTTCTTTTTTGAATGCCTCAATTTAAGTAAAATACCTTGGACATGTGCTGACAGACGGTCTGTCTGTTGATGAGGACATTTACCGTCAGGTTCGAATGTTATATGCTCAGGCTAATATCCTTGTCCGTAAGTTTGGATTCTGTTATGATGAAGTGAAACTGAACTGGTTTAGATCATATTGTACATCACTGTATACTGCACATTTGCGGTGCAACTTTAAAAAAGCCAGTCTCCAAAGGTTGACGTGGCTTATAATGATGCATTAAGACTTTTGTTAAATAAGCCCAGATGGACCAGTGCAAGTGAACTGTTTGTATCTGCTCGTGTCTGCACTCTGATGGCCGTTTTAAGAAAGTTTATGTATGAATGTATTTGTCGTGTAAACGACTCTAATAATAACATTATCTTACTGCTGACGAATGTTAAATATAGTGCAGTAAAATACTCATCTGTACTCTGGAGACATTGGTATGATTGTCTCCTGAATGTTTAGTAGTCGTTTATATTTTGTTTTTATTCTTTTATCGTTTCTTTTTTTTCCTCTTTTATGTAAATTTGGACTATGAGTCTGTTATTGAAATCTATCTATCTATCTAATATCAAACCAAACTTCATTTTAAAAGCCACTGGGATTTTCTAATCGCTCCGCTCATTCATCTGTCTAACGTCTACTAGGAATAAAAGCAAACAGGATGATTTTTTACATTTTTGTGCTTTTAAACTCTTTAGCAACAGTTTTATATCACTCAGTGTGTCAACAGAATATTTCAGTAACAGTCGGATCAACTTGGGTTATGATTAAACTGTATATTGGATTTGCAGGTCAGGGATGCTTAGAGAAAACTTTTGACTTCTCTAATTCAAATTCTCCATCTATGGACCTTTTGATTCAATTTTTAAGATGTAAAATTTTGCACCAATAAAAAATTGTTTTAAATCTTTCTTGGTTTTTTTCTTCTTCCGTATGACATTAATCAACACACTGAAAGTGTGAATCTCATTGTACTGCTGTTTTAAAATATTTGCCTAATAGCACTACTTTGTGTGCTATCACATATGGCTTTTGAGCAGTCAGTACATTGGTTTTCTATTATATAAAAACTATAAATAGATCCTTGTCAGTCAAAGCACACACCCTAGTGATTACAGGCTGCTTTTTATCCAAAACCGGTATTTGGAAACCACTTCTGTGTGTGTTAGTTAACTCACAAGGTGGTGCCAAGTGGACGACAAAGCCTTCGCCCACATAAACAGCCCAGTGCTGATAAGAGCCGCGGAAGATCTCGATCAGGTCCCCTGGCTCTGGTTTCTCATCATACTGCGATTAGAAATCAGACAGAAACAAGTTGAAAGTTGCAACAGAACCTGTTTTCCCAACATGCATCTTTGACCCGATTGCACTCCAAGACAAGGGGTGGAATCAAAAACAACACAGTAATTATCTAATTTAAAAATGAATGCCTTCAGTCACAAGCTATAAAAAAGAATACCTTGCATGTTGTTTTACATAGTTTCCAGTGTTTGGTCACACATAGTATTATTGACAGACGAGCTTCTAAATATATAAAGCTTCCTCACCAGTGTTGGAGCCATGTCAGTTGTTTTTATGCTTTCACTTTCCCTGCAGAGATTTAAAAAAAAAAAAAATTCAAACAAAACTTCTTCGAACAGTTCGAATGTTTATTCAACATATTAGTTCAAACATCTCTCCTTTATTAAGCATCACATATTAAACACTAAAATATGCTTTTTTTCTTTAATTTAAAGTTAAATTTGGTAATATCACTACTAGAGATGCTGAGTAGCTCAGAACAGTGTGATATAAGGAATTTTATCATGCACACATTTAACATAACCAAATAAAAGGGTTTGTAGCTAAAATAGAGAGATGAGAAAAGATCAGAATCACAACAAACGAGTCATCATCGGGCCTGTTTAAAGGCGTTTCCATTAACCTGAGCTCTGATCCCGGATCAGCATCGGTTCCGACCCGGTTCGGTCTGGTGCCGGGAGTCTGCACTTACCTGGTAGGACGCGGCGGTCAGACTGCGACTCTGTGAAGTGCAAGGCACCATGCAGTGACAGATGAGCTCGCGATCAGCTGCTCCGTCCTACCACGTGACCTCTGGAAACAAACGTCATCGAGTGAACGTCACGAGCGAGTTTTTCTCCTGTAATAAAACGGGAACAAATTTCCCCAAATCAGTAAAATAATGCTTCAAATCTTGCTTTCTTCCTGTTTATTACGGTGTCATTGGGCTTTTGATTCAGTCTTCCTACTAAAGGATGGGTTTTAAATGAATAAAAAAAGAAATCATAAGTGTGTCCGTTTTTGTTTACTCATTATACAATAGAATAGAAAGATATGAAACTCCTGGCATGCATTTGATGAAGAAAGACCTTCTTGTTTTAAAGTGTGGTCTGCTTCAGAGATTTGCATTTTATTATTTGCATTTTAAAAATCACCATCAGGAATATCAGATGGGAAAGCTGCTGATACAGTGGCGGTGGATGTGGCTGGCAGTCTGTGGCTCTCATCTATGTTTGTTTTTGTGTCACTTTTATTCATCTTTTATCAACTATTTACTGGTTAGTTAATTTGAATCAAATCTAGGGACCATTTTAAGCTTGAGAATCAGATCAACTCTGGGCTTTTTTATGTATTCCTAACATTTTCTTCTAATTTTTAGAATAGTTAAACTTAGGCTCATGCTTTAAAAAAAACAGGTAATGCCTTCATTATAAACACACATTATCTAATACCTTAACTTGTTTTCTGTTTGCAATTTCCATATTCTACCCTCTGTGAGAAACTTCTCTAAATGAAGAAAATGATGTTTTAAACAAACTTACATGAGAAACCTGCAGTTTCTGGTAAAATTCTGTTTGTACAATCCTTTATATTCTAATGTTATTTTGTGTTTGCTTTTTTTTTTGCCTGAATTTTTTATTTTCCTCTTATGATATTTGTATTGTATTGTTTTCTTACTTTTAGTTTTTAAAATGTCATATTTTAATGTACATGGCCTTTAGGCAGACTAGAATTACTAACAGCCCAATTTTAACAATTACAAAAATAGATTTCTTCTTGGAGTAAGATTCTTAGTATGCTTGCCTGCTCGTTATACTTTTAACAGACTCTCATATCTAAGGTATGTTCGGCTTGCACAACAAATCTGCTTTAAACTGAGACTTGTGATTCATTCAAATGTTCAGCTTTACCCTTACAATATAAACAAACATGTTAGTTTTTAATAATCATCCTTCTTTTATTTGGAATGCCCTTCCTTTTCATCTGTCCAGTTCAAATTAATAATTATATTCATAACAACACATTTCTTCACATCTTCTTAAAAAGGGTTTCTAAGAAGTGTTTTATTCGAGTCTAAAAAATTGTCCTGACACAAAACCAATTTAGTTTGCTTTCATTGTTTCAAATCAAAATCGATGCTAATACAAAGAACATGTTTCAATATGTTTTAGGCTTTAATTGAAACTTTACATTATGATTTTAGTAAGCTTGCTCAAACGGCCATTATGTCTAAACTACATCAATTATAAACCTTTTAATATTGCTGTGATTATATGGCTGTTTTGTAACTCACAGCAAGGTTGGTGAGCCAGAGCATCAAATCTGAGAACAGATCAGAACATCAGTCCACTTTTATTTGACTAGCTAATCAAGGTTAGTTGCTCGTTCATTCAAAGTTTCAAGTTATTCATCTTTGATTTACACATGTGAACATATATTAAAATGATTATTCAAACAACCTAATATCAACTTGTTTCCCATTCAATACAATCCCAATAAATATTGATCGCTGGCATGAGTTACTTCCAGCTTGGTGCATGGACTCTGACCCCTGACCTCACTCGTGAGCCCAATGTGTTAAAATGGAGGAAACTAGGATGGCAAATTAAAGATAAACATCAGAGATTTTGGTTGGATTGTACTTTTTAGACCAAAACCTTTTTTATTGTCATATGTAAAAACACAACAGGTCACCAGGTCACCAGAGGAGCACATGCCTGACACACACAGTCTTGGGTAAAAATCATGAGAGACCATGATTAAAAACCTTACTTATGTGGTAAAGAACCAATAACCTGCACATAAGTTTCATCTAAAATATATCTCAGTCAGACAGTTATGTCACTTACACCTGCTGAGATTCATTATCATTATAATTTGAAATGGTAGATTAAACATTATTCACCTATTTCTTATTTTTATATAGTAACCTTTTGGATTTTAGCGCTGACGACAACTTCTTTGTATCGTTACCACGGTCTCATACTGTTACACTGCTGTCAGCCCAGCACATTCTGTGGTTCCACATAAGCATGTGATCCTATCCATCCATTTTATTTGAACAATTAAAGATATGGCAACAGGAGGACATCCGGCCATTTCTGTGTAAAATGCTCCCGGTGAAATAAAATGAGAGTTCTTAGTCTGCATTAGGAAGGTATACTTATCAAGAAACCATCTCAAATGACAACTTTCCATAGAGGATTGCATCAACTCTCGTCCGAGCGCCCCCCAGAGGAAATAACTTCTTGCACATTTTCTGAGAGACCTTTTATTTTGGTCACACTTTATATTTAATGACAATAGACCAGAGGTGGAACGTGGATGAACCAGTTAAATTGAGATATACGTTTTAATGTTGTCTCCTCCACTCATAAATTCACAAAATATCTATGATATGTCTTTTAATGCCTTTTCACATCCTCACTGAAGCTGATTTCGATTTGTCAATAAAAAGCAAGTCTGCCTCTTCTTGTTCGTCACCGAAAGGGGTTCAGTTTTAAAATTATTTCCCAATCACAAGTATTTAAATTGTTTTAGTTTAAACTTCTTACATTTTGTCCTTGTATGCAATAATTTAGGTTAAAATAGCCCTTTAACCCTGGAATAAATGTGCATTGCTTTAGGACTCGATAGGTTTGTTTTTATTTAATTTAATTTATTTTTTACCTACAGAGTCCTATCTAAAAGTTTTAATTCACTTGTTTTTAGATATTATTTGTTTGCTACAGAAATAACCTTTAGATGACTTAAATAAGGATACCTAAAACAGGCTAAACGATTTCCATAAAGCATCACACTGCACATTCATGCCATTCAATAAAAATTTAGTAAACAAATGTATTTACACCTTTTGGGACTCCAGCAAATCCAAGTGAGAGCTATTTTTATCACCTCTATACAAAGCTATTAAACGAAACTTGTGAACCTCTCCAGGAGTGGCTGAACTACTAAAAGGATTCCACTGACAACTCATGCAGGACTTCACTAAAGAAGGAACGGCAACATCAAAATCTCCACAAGCCTGAGGTATTTCCAGTGTTTATGATTCAACAATAAGAGTGAAACTGGGCACAAGGGAAGCTAAGGCGACAAAACACTGCTGAACAAAATTCATTCTATTCATTCTACTGCATCCCCTCCTTCCACTTAAAGGTAATCAAGTCCTCCTTTATTTCCTCCTCCTTTATCTTGAATTGATACTTATAGTTAGAAAGAAGTAGAGAAGGCAGTCTAATCTGGTTGGGAGTCTAGGTGGAGGCTGAATACAAATCCACTTCACATTTTTTGTTTTTATTTAAAAAATAAAAACATAATGATAACCGTGGATCATTTCAACTTTCCTGATCAAATAAAATACCAAAGATATACGTTTTTTTGTTACATTTCTCTGGTGTATATAATCCTGTTTTATTCTGAACGAGAGTCGTTATCTCTCTCTATCCCTTTTTTTTTATATTTGGAGATTACGTTTTCCTCCTCAGCAGCAAGTCCGCATTTTAAAAATCACGATCAGGAATATCAGATGGGAAAGCTGCTGATACAGTGGCGGTGGATGTGGCTGGCAGTCTGTGGCTCTCATCTATGTTTGTGTTTGTGTCACTTTTATTTATCTTTTATCAACTATATACTGGTTAGTTAATTTGAATCAAATCTAGGGACCATTTTAAGCTTGAGAATCAGATCAACTCTGGGCTTTTTTATGTATTCCTAACATTTTCTTCTAATTTTTAGAAAAGTTAAACTTAGGCTCATGCTTTAAAAAAAACTGGTAATGCCTTCATTATAAACACACATTATCTAATACCTTAACTTGTTTTCTGTTTGCAATTTCCATATTCTACCCTCTGTGAGAAACTACTCTAAATGAAGAAAATGATGTTTTAAACAAACTTACATGAGAAACCTGCAGTTTCTGGTTAAATTCTGTTTGTACAATCCTTTATATTCTAATGTTATTTTGTGTTTGCTTTTTTTTTTTGCCTGAATTTCTTATTTTCCTCTTATGATATTTGTATTGTATTGTTTTCTTACTTTTAGTTTTTAAAATGTCATATTTTAATGCACATATCACATATCACACATCAGGGTTTACCTAATGGTGTCATTTTAAAATGATAAACCCATTTCTAAGACACTTAACATGGTATCAAAAAAGACTTTCCTTTGTTTTGAATATTTATTGTGCACCTAGAACATGACCTTTAGGCAGACTAGAATTACTAACAGCCCAATTTTAACAATTACAACAATAGATTTCTTCTTGGAGTAAGATTCTTAATATGCATGCCTACTCGTTATACTTTTAACAGACTCTCATATCTTAGGTATGTTCGGCTTGCACAACAAATCTGCTTTAAACTGAGACTTGTGATTCATTCAAATGTTCAACTTTACCCTTTACAATATAAACAAACATGTTGGTTTTTAATAATCATCCTTCTTTTGTTTGGAATGCCCTTCCTTTCCATCTGAGAGCTATTTTTATCACCTCTATACAAAGCTAGTAAACAAAACTTGTGAACCTCTCCAGGAGTGGCTGAACTACTAAAAGGATTCCACTGACAACTCATGCAGGACTTCACTAAAGAAGGAACGGCAACATCAAAATCTCCGCAAGCCTGAGGTATTTCCATTGTTTATGATTCAACAATAAGAGTGAAACTGGGCACAAGGGAAGCTAAGGCGACAAAACATTGCTGAACAAAATTCATTCTATTCATTCTACTGCATCCCCTCCTTACACTTAAAGGTAATCAAGACATCCTTTATTTCCTCCTCCTTTATCTTGAATTGAAACTTATAGTTAGAAAGAAGTAGAGAAGGCAGTCTAATCTGGTTGGGAGTCTAGAAAGACGGTTCTCCTTTGCTCTACGTCTCTCATGTCTCAGGTTTAGGTTATTCTAACATATTCTATATGCTGTTAATGGCTTAGGCTGCTGGAACTGAACCTGTTTAATTTGAATTAGTTCCTCTCTGAGTGTATGTTGTTGATTCATTTTTATATTTATTTACTTGCACTCATGTTTTACACTTGTCTTTTTTTTCTGTTCTTCTTTTGTCTTATAATCTTATGATGAATTTAAACATGTACAACCCGATATATCTCTAGCATAAACATGCCATATGTTCATGTACATTTTGTTCACTTTATTTAAAGGAATTTTAATAAATTTTAAAAGAAAAAAAAGACGGTTATGATTTTTTATTTTATTTTTTTTACATTTTTTTATTTCCGGTAATTTTAAACAATTAAAATGAAACAAATATGTGTAAAACATAACATAATGGCATCAGCAAACATTTCAAATTGCTTAAATAAGATGCTCCCTGCAGACAAGACATACGAAAATAGAAGAAGGAGAAAACTTAAGAAAAACATTTGAAACTTCTCAATAACGTTTTTCCATATAAAATAAAGATTTAATTTCGACTCAAACAGCTGTAACTTTTGTTACATTGATACTGAAACAATGGACCATCTCTTCTTCTATTGTGTACACACTGGAACATTCTGGGAAAACTTTAGGGCCTGGATCTCAACAAAACGCTTATTTCCCCATCTATTAAAAGGACAGGATAAAATATTTGTAACAACTCCTATAAACTGGGAAACAAAACACCTGACTTTTCAACTTTAAAAAACTTGTTGATGGAAAACCACCTGAAAACCTGAAAACTGATGAAAAGCAAGAGGAGTAAGCAGCACCTTAAAGCTTATGAAGAATTATACTTATCTGTTTGGAATCAGGGCCATTTTGTTTTCTTCTTTTTTTTTGTCTGCCCTCTATAAAACATTTGTTGATTTATTTTCTTTCATTTTATACACCCGAATTATCTCTTGTCTACAAATGCCACGTTTTCATATATTTTGAGAGACATAAATACTTAGTGGACTTTCTGTGATAGGAGTTTAGCGGGTTTATTAAAGTTTATATTTTATGCATTTTGTATCCTTGAGCTGGGATTTTTTTAAATTTTGTTTCAATAGGTTCCCCAGAAAGGATTCTAAAACTTTTTTTTGTAAATAATAAACTTGCATATTCTTTTTCCATATTTCTTTAAATATATGTAAATATTTATAGATAAATATATAGTATAGCGTTTTTTTTGTCTAGTTAACAGTCCTGATTATTAGTTTACATAATTGTCTTGTTTTATTGTACATTTCATTTGCTTGTTGAATACTAATATTTGTTGAAATAAAGTTAAAAAAAGAAGTGACCACTAGGTGTCACCAGGGAGCAACTCCCACTGGTTTTCCTGCTTCCGGTTATTAACGGTAGAAGAAGAAGAACTTCCGCCCGGGTTCATCTTCCGGTTGTATTTATTCCTGAATTTCACCAAACACACAAATACAGAAAAGGGTCCTTATAAACCCCCCCGGTGGTTTGAAGCAGCGTGTCCGAGGTTCGGGCTCGATGTTCCACCTCGGTGCCGGAGGAGCCAGCCATGTCTGTGGTGTTTGACGGAAGTCCGAGGAAGGCGATGCCGAGCTCTGTGTGCCACACAGCCGCGCCTGCGCTGAGGTGAGAGCGGTTCGGTCTCCGGTGCAGGTTCGGGTTCGGAGCCGGAGCTCGGTGCAGCCGGCCCGGATTCTCTTCGACTCTCCGTGGAGCTGAGAGACGCTTGGTTTCTCTCATACTAGCAAATAAAAACACGAAACAACTTAGACGAGCTGGGTTAGAAGAATAAAGTACAGAGTAGTTCAGAAAGCTCTTCTAAAGAAGCTTAAAACATTTAAAATGAATCAAGCTTTTAGATTCCATCTTTTCTGGATCCTTTCTAGATTTTTAAGATATTACATTTTATTTAATTTAAAGATTTTGTTGAATATATGTTTGGTCTTTAGAAAGTGCTTTTAGGGATGTGTTTACATAAAAGTCATTGAAACTCATAATTCAACGATGAGATTATTATGGATACAAACAAGTACTTGAAAACTATGAAGGTATAAACATTTTGATGGCAACAACGTGGAGTTTTATAGCTCTGATGTACAGTATTAATGATTAGTGGTCTGTGATTAGCATTAGTAAAATACTTTTCCGTGGTGGATAAGGGGCACAAAGGCAGGATCCAGGCTTATTCATTTCTTAATCGCGCCCTGGATAGAAGTCCTGCCTTATGGCAAATCTAGACGTTTGCGGTCCCTTCATTTGCAAAGCAGCTTAACCTTAGTCACTTTTAAAAGGATGGGCACCGGTGTTCATGTTCATCAGAGTTTCTTAATCAGATTCATGTCTGCGCCGTTCCCAAACATGGATAATGTTGGGTCCTAACCACCCCAAGGTCTTTGTCCTGCTGGAACATAAACTTCCGCCTCAACCCCATCCAGGGTTGTCCTAAAGTTTAACTCCAATTAATTCAACAATTTATGACTGCTTTCTCTGTTAGGTTGAAGCAAAACATTCCCCCCAGCATAATGCTGCCAGTGATATGTATACTGACAACGTTTTTGGATTGTTTTATGGGTTCCAGGCTTAAAACTAATCATTAGTGTTTTCTAACTGATGCCACTATAAAAGCAACTATATTTCCACTGAGATTAAACTATAAATAAATCCATAAATTAGGTAATTAACAGTCTGTTTATTTGGCTCTGGGTCAAATTTAGGGGCATCAGAGTAAAGGAGGCTGAATACAAATCCACTTCACATTTTTAGTTTTTGTTTAAAAAATAAAAACATAATGATAACCGTGGATCATTTCAACTTTCCTGATCAAATAAAATACCAAAGTTATACTTTTTTTTGTTACATTTCTCTGGTATATATAATCCTGTTTTATTCTGAAAGAGAGTCGTTATCTCTCTCTATCCCTTTTTTTTTTTAATATTTGGAGATTATGTTTTCCTCCTCAGCATCAAGTCCTCTTTTACACTCAGCTGTAGCTAATTGCCCCGCTTTTGTCTTTTTTTCCCCTCACAGCGCCCAAGAACTCTCCCAGGAGATCAAGTCCTTCATCAGTGGCGTGGATGCGGTTCAGGGCAGGAAGCTCAGCGTCAGGGAGCACGCCCGCTGTGCCGTGCGGCTGCTGCGCTCCGTCCCGGCCTGCAGGGGCGCCGTGCTGGAGCACCTGAGGGGCGTGTACGACGACCATGTGTCCACGTTCCTTCACAGCCTGGAGACGGAGGGAAAAGGCAGCTCTGGGGCAGCCTCCAACTTAGAGGACATCATACAGGTGGGACATTATCCAGCGGTCCCACACAGCCTTCAAAAGCCTAGACAAGTGTTTATTTTTTTATTATTGTTTATACAAGTTAGGTTGAGTTACTGACGGATAACACCCACTGTCATCTTCATTGTACAGCTTTCCGGCCTCTAGTTCTCCTTTTAACCAGAATTTTAACTGGATCTCTGCTTTTTCAGGTTAGACTACGTTCACTAAGCAGGCAAATGCGATTCCTATCTGAATTATTCATGGCGGATGTTTCGACCCACCCAAAAAAAGAAATATTGAGCAACTTTCAAATATGGTATCAACTCTTGATACGTATCGGGTAGTTTTTAAAGCATCTGCAATCTGAACAGTGAGGCCACATTTTATCCGACTTTCATCGATGTTTAGCATGCATCATAATTCTGCACCAGAAGAAGGCAGAAGAGGTAAATCTGGACGTAACAATGAAAAAAATTTAAAGTAAATATTGTACTGCTGCTTCTGTTCATGCGGATGGCTTTAGGGTCGTAAACTGTTCACACAGATCTCGATCTAAAAGATTTTAAGCCTGAGTCTGTTGTAAACATGTGTATTTCAAATCAAGGACACAATAAGAAACTCACTGTGATTTAAAGTATGTGTTACGAGCATTCAAGAATCCAGTGTAGTTTGGATAATTGTTTAGTGTAGACTTTAGAGCTGATCTGAGTTCAGAACAGTGAAATGATCCTGAAGCATATTCCAAATGTTTGATTTAGTGATCTGCTGAACATAAGAATGAGTAAACACAACTTTCGCACATTTCCAGAAGTATTTCCTTCTGGATAACGAATATTTAGTTTTTTTTTTTTCTTATGCAGGAGGTTCATGGCGTGCTGTCAGAGTTCATCAGCCTCAACCCGCGCGCCTGGGCGCCGCTGGTGTCCACCTGGGCGGTCGACCTTCTGGGCCAGCTGAGCAGCAAGCACGCGGGCCGCAGGGTTGCCCCGCACTCCTCCAGCCTCAACGAGCTGCTGCAGCTCTGGATGTCCTGCGCCGCCACCCGCTCCCTCATGGAGGCGTACTCCCAGTGTCTGGCCGCCATGCTGGCCTGGTGCCCCGACGCCTGTGTGGATGCGCTACTGGACACCTCGGTCAAACACTCGCCCCATTTCGACTGGGTGGTGGCTCACATCGGCTCCGCCTTCCCGGGAACCATCATCAGCAGAGTGTTGGCCTGTGGGCTGAAGGACTTCTGCTCGCACGGCGGGAAGGATCAGGGGGTGCTGGTGGAAAAAGGCGGCAGCGTGCCAAAGATAGGCTCTGTGGTGGGGATCCTCGGTCATCTCGCCGCACACCACTCTGATAGCATCAGGAAGGAGCTGCTCAGGATGTTCCAGGAGAGCTTGACTCCATCCAGCCCTCTGTCTCCCACTTCCTCGTCCACATCTTGGGAGGCGTCCCCTCAGCTCCGGCGAGCCGCCGTGCCATTCCTGCTGCAGCTCGCCGCCATGTCTCCGAACTTGTTTGGCGCCGTGTCCTCGGAGCTGGTGGAGCTGCTGCGCCCTCCGGTCCTGCTCCAGCTCCAGGTCGTCCTCCAGGGCCTTCCCAGAGACGAGCTGGAAAACATGCTGGGTCTCGCCGTCCACCTCATCAGCCAGAGTCCCACCGGGGGGGCTCGGGTCCTCAAGTTTCTGGCTGACACAGCGACGCCGGCTTCGGTCATCATCTCCGGTCCAACGCCGTCGCCTCATGAAGGAGTCAGGGAAGGCTGCGACCGCCTCCTCCAGATGCTGCTCCTGCATCTCCACAAGCTGGTGTTTAACCGCTCCGACGGTTCGGAGGTCAGCCCTCTCGGCTCGGCCTCCTCTCAGCCGCAGCGGGTCATCCCATTTCTGGAGGAGCTGCGCTCGTATGTTGCTCAGCTGTGTGCCGAGACGCTCCGCCTGGAGAGGAAGCGCCACCTCTGGCTGCATCAGCTGCTGTGTCTGCTGTCGGTGTACGGAGGTCCCAGCGTAGCCACCGAGACGCTCTGCCAGCTTCTCACCCAGGCCCAAAACCCAGAGGAGCTGGCTCTGGCCTGGCAGCTCCACGCGACGCTGTCCTCCTGCATGGCCGGCCTCGTTCCCGCCGCCGTGGCGCACTGCGTGGCTCAGATCCACACGCACACGCTGGAGCCACGTCAGCTCCGCCAGCTGCTGCTCAACCTGGCCACAGCCATCCAGAGCCAGGAAGAAGAGAGGAAAGCAGCCGCAGGAGCGCAGTCCACCATGGCCGTTCAGATTGGCTCAGCGGTCTCGGTACACCTCCACGACTTTGGCCCTCTCCTCCTCCACGGCGACCTTGCCGTGTCCCACGCCGCGGTGCGCCTTCTCTCCTGCAGCCCGCTTCCTCGAGCCGCCTCCGCCGCGCACCTGCTCCTGCTCTCCCGAGCTGCAGTCACACATTTCTTCCTGGCGCTGCGGAGAAGAGGGGAAGCCGGGAAGCCGGGCAGAGACATGGGTCAGGCCACTGAGGCCGTGAGCTTCTCTGTCGTGCTCCTGTCCCGGTTCGCAGCCTACTCCCCCCTCACTCTGAAGGCGGTCCTGCAGCAGCTGGTGGAGGGCGCGCTGCACAAAGGCAACGCTGACCTCTTCGGCGGGCAGATTGCTGACATGTCTGGAGCTCCCGTGGCGTCTCCGTCTGTGTCGCCGGACCTGGGGGCCTCTTTGCTGGACATCAATTGTCGGTTCGGCACCACCGTGAATTTCTCGGGCAGTGTCTGGTCGGTGTTTCACGCGGGAGTGATTGGAAAGGGGCTTAAGGTTCGGACGGCCGCCAATCTGCCGGATCCATCAGAAGTCATCCAGGTGGGTTTTTGTCGTTTATGGAGCTAGAAGAACTGTTCAGAGGTTTGTATGGACACAAATAAACTTTAAACAGGGCCTTTTAATGATTACTTTAAGCACGTATTCTTTCTTAATGGAAGCATTAGACAACAAACATGTAAGAATTTAAAAAACTATAATTGGGTCCACAAATGGGAAATATATTGTGGATTATCTGTAATCCAGCATAAATTAGCAGGTTGCAGACAAACAAGCTGGTAACCTTATTCTGGCTGGATATTGGATATATAATCAGAATTTTTTCGTTTGAGCAAACTTTGAACATTTATTTCTAGCGGTAACGTTGGGAAGCTTTATCCATTCCCAAACCAGACTCTATTTTAATATTCCTACTCTCACCAGTATCACGTATCATGAGGGAGCCACCACCATGCTGGATACATGGTTAAAGGTAAAGACTCATCCTGACATTTCAAAACATGCTTCCAACTAAAAAGTTAAATCTTTTTTCTTTTCTTTTTTTTTCTCAAATAAATTATTAAAGCTAAATCCTTAATATTTCAAAAATATTAAAGATTGAAAATAACTCAGATTGCTCCATTGGATTATGCATCATACTGTTTTAAATTATCTTATCTAAGAACAGTTTATACATTTACATTGACGATTTTGATTTATACTGGATGTGCAGACTTTTACCATTTCACCGTGAGTGATGCTCAAATTGGTACGAACAATCATTAAATCTACTCGTTAAAGCTAATTAAATTGCTTTAGCATCAGATCTGTTGGAAATTTAGGGTCTAAGTTTAAAAGGCAGGTCAAACAAACTGAGAAACTGAAATTATTGTTACATATTTTACAATTATTTCACAAGCTGTTAAACCAAAAAAAGCTTAACTGTATAGAATATGTATCGTACTGTTTGTGTGGATCAGGGAAATCCACTACAAATATAGACCATGTTTATTATTGTTTTCCATGATTTATTATCATTTCAAACAAAAAAAATCTGTTTAAAGAAATAATTAAAAGCCCAAAAAAAAAAAAGCTGTTTTTAGTATTTTACTTTATTTCCTAATAAATGAGGACAAAAACCCATTGTGGCTTGTGTTTCCCTGCAGAACGTCCAGACTCTGCTGGCCGTTATCGTCCGGTGCTGCAGTTCGTCCAGCCTCAACGGCTCGCAGTCGCCCTCTGACCCGGGTGAACCGCTCCCCATCAACGCCGAGGCCGCCAAAGTCGTTGCGATAACGCTGGTGGAGAACGTCTGTCCGGACGTGGCCAACGGCGAGCTGTCCTGGCCCCCCGAGGAGCACGCCCGCACCACCGTGGAGCGAGACATCCACATCAGGCGGTGCTTCGAGGCCCACCCCGTGCTCTTCCCCCTGCTTCAGGTGGTGGCGGCCGGAAGCCCGGCGCTGTGCTACTGCTCGGCTGTGCTCAGAGGCTTGCTGGCCACTCTTCTGTCCCACTGGGAGGGTTCCCGCGAGGCTGCGTCGACAGACTCTCCCTGGCACCTGCAGGCCTCCTGCCTGCTGGTGTCCTGCATGGGAGAAGGCCAGCTCCTGCCGCCTGTGCTGGCCAACGTCCACGAGGCTTTCGCCCACCTGACTCCCTTCGAGGTGAGGCTGCTGCTGCTGGCCGTGTGGGAGTACGTGAGAGGCAACGGCCCGCTGCCCCAGAAGTTCGTTTTCAGCTCAGACAAAGGCATGTTCTGCAGAGATTTCTCCCGGGATGGAGACGTGTCGAGGTACGTGGCACCGATCCACAGCGTGCTGCACAAAAACATCGACAGACTGGGACACCTGTGCTGGCGGTTCCAGCTCTGAGAGCATCGTCGTCGTCGTCGCTTCAGGCGTGGACTGATACTACAGGAATTTTGAGCTTTGTGTATAAATGTGTTTGTCTTGTAGATTATATTTTCTGTACTTTTCCATCCAGCTTCTTTTAGAAAACCCTGGGAAATTGTTCAGCTGTGAAACAAACAAAGTTTATTTTTAGTCTTTGTCATTTTTTTCAGTAAAACCACCCATCTCGGTTTTGTTGGTAAAGATACCTTCCATCCTTTATTATACACACACGACCTTGTTTAAACCGCATTTGCAAAATAAATGTCCATTCATTCATAAACAGCGTCTGAAACGGTGCTTTTGTTCTGCGTCTTTGCGAGGACGGAAGATTATCCACGTTAAAATCCTACTTTGGTTTTGATCTAAATGAAAACCAGTCTGCTTTCATTTCTAGTTAGGCTGTTAAAGCAAGCAGTACAGTTTCCTCCGAAGGATTTCTTTCAAAGCGGCGGTACCAGTTGGTTGTTAAACTTCAGAGTCGGCATCCATCTTTAAAGCTGCACCAGGATCAAAACGGCAAGTCATTTGTATGTTAAATATAACAGTGCCTCGGAAATTTTATCAGCTTTTCAACACGATAAATTATTGCACATATAACAATCTATTGTTCGCCATACTAAATAATTAATTTATTCTAATTGTTTTATCATTTGAGTGAGAATATTGGTTCCTTTATTAAATCTAAAACTTCTTAGTTTACCTTTATCCTATTCTTTAAGCTTATAAAATTGGTGCCACAATAAACAAAAATGATTTTTGTACCACAGAGTGTCCCTTCTGAATTTCTATCACCTTCTTTTTCACAATAGCAACAATAAAACTCTGTTGGTTTTTTCATGGCTTCACAAGAAAAGCAATCTGAACGCTCCCTTGATGATTCCTGTTTAACATTTTAATCACCTTAGGAAACCGTTTTAACTTGGTAGTAATTTAATGAATCAGGTAACTATCCTAGGAAGTATACCAGCAGAAGATCATATTGAATATTAAATCATATTATTGAATCTGATTTAGACTTTAACATAGTGTGCTGGTTTAATGCTTTATCTTTTGTATTTGTTTTTTATTGTGGATGAAATCGTCTGTCTTTAGTCCTGATATAATTACTAAATGCTTCTTATTTTTATTTTTTCTTGTGAGGGTTCATTGTTGTGTGTTGTTGTTTTTTTGTGGACTCAGGTGGGTAAGAGCACGTTTTATTTCTTACTATTCAATTCAATACAGTACAAGCATCTGAAAACAAGGATGTAAATATAAGAAATAACCTTTATATACACAATACAATATCATGTGCACTCAATGTTTAAAATCAAGGAAAATGTGCATCTACTTTGAAATCCAAGGAAATATAGTAAGGAAGTACAGCTAAAACAGGAATACAAGAAAGACATGAACACTATAAACTATTTCAGATTGAATGATGGCACTTAAAGGCACACTTTAGTGTTTATTTTAATAATCCCCTGTGCAGTGTAGGGTTAGTAAACCGCACCAGCAGCAAACAGGCAGTTTATCCAAGCACAACAAAGACCTGAAGCAGATCCGGGATGATGGTTGCGCCTCACTGAGTGGATCCCTAGGATGACGTGTCCGAGTCTGAGAGGGTAAACCGTGGGGTAAACATTCCCGACAAGCTCCAATTAACATCAAACGCATTGTTTATTGACTCATGCTTATGTTATTTGCCGCTTCAAATGTCATTTTTAAAAAAAAGAGCCTTCATTTTTAGGTAAGAGGCCGAGAATCTTTCTTTTTTAACCATCTTTGTTGCGGAGTGAAAGGGGGCGGAGCCAAACGGGGTCTGAATCGAGATGGCCGCCTTCACTGAGAGGTAAAGACCGAGCATTTCCTCTCATCTCAGCGTCCATTTATCGTTGTTTTCGGTAGCTGGGTGGAAGGGAATGAGTTCCCGGATAGAGTTAGTAAATGCAGAATTGAGGAAAAGATTTTAAACGCAGTAAAGACGCGGAATCCCAGTGGGGGGAAAAAAGTCACCGATCTCCGTTTCAATTGAATTAGCGGCTCGACAGGATGTTAGCAAGGTTAGCATGAGAGTGTTCTGATTTAAAGCGCTATTTGAGTCTTGTGCTGCTGCCACACACGTCTGCGTGGACAGGAGGATCATACAGCCGGTCGGATATATGTTTTTTAACCGCATTTAGTGCATGAAAATGTATATTGAGTTAAAAGGAGCTGATTCACCGTAACCGTTAGCCGTTGGTTTTTGCTACCGCGCTCTAGGCAACGATTCAAATACGTTACATTAAAATAAAACAAGAAGGACGCGTTTACTGCAGGATTTTCCCTCTGAATGTCAAAAAAGCAGTGTCTAATTGCTAAACTTTTAAACATGCATAGCTTGGTTGCGACATTTACACGGTAGAAATTGACCCACCATTGATTTGAGGGGATATTTTACAACCGCCAGCTCAAAGTTCAGCTGTATGTTGTGTGTTTGTGTGGGTTGACAACTCCTGAGGTTTGTCGAGGGTCATTATTTGGCTGTTGCTCAATCAGCCCGGAGTTCATTAACTGAAGATGCCCCGTTGGTTCATCTTCCACAGGATGGGGCCCATGTTGCTGCTGTGTCTGGCCGTGGGCCTTAGTGGGACCTGGGCTGTGGACAAGGGCAACTTCAAGACCTGCGACCAAAGTGCTTTCTGCAAGTGAGTGGGACACGTGCAAAATGTTTGCTTAAAGGTCATTATCAAATGAAAGTGCATGACTGATGCCTCTTTGTGTGTGTGTGTGTGTGTGTGTGTGTGTGTGTGTGTGTGTGTGTGTGTGTGTGTGTGTGTGTGTGTGTGTGTGTGTGTGTGTGTGTGTGTGTGTGTGTAACAGG
>JAVLVB010001163.1:413314-463616 GCA_032876305.1 Orestias chungarensis
TAAGGTACAACCACTGCTGGGTGACATCCATTTCTTCACAGGAACGCTCAGAGAGATAAAAGCCAATGCAAAAACGAGTTAAACCATATAAGAGACAAAATAAGGTTTTCAGTACATTTGGATTTCCACACAATAACGATATAAAAGTAAGTTTAACACAATTTTTCAATGTTTTTATCAATTTTTCTTGCAATCATATATAAAATGTTAGATAAATATATCAACATACCATATTAAAAAAAGATACATCTTCCTTGGTAAATGTTTTATCTTCATTTAAAAACTAAAATGGCAATGAAATTGAGTTTCTTAAATCAAAATTTTGAGTAGTTTTTATAGAAAACTCCATGTAATGTTGCTCTAAAAACATTTATTTAGATTGACTAAACACAAAAATGGCTCTGTGGGTCATAAAGGCTACAGACTCTCATCATTAGAGCATTGATACATTAAAAAATGATTATTGGAGTTTTTTGTGCAGGTTATTAATTAAAATCTTACTGCTTTATGAAGTTGTTGTCAAAACAAGCTGATTTTAAATCAGGATGTTTCTCAGGAGCGTTAATTGTTATTACTTTTTTTGATATCACAATAGTACCATAAAACACATTGATAACATTTAAATCCGTAGTTCCTGCTTTAAACATAATTAGAAATAGCTGAACAACAAAAACATTATGAATTATCGCATTGTGGGCAACACGCTCAGGACATTATTACCAGCATTGTGGGTGTTTTTGCAGATGTTTAGATACATATGTTGTTGATATAATCACTTTGGATCTGCAGAACAGATTTGAAATATTACCTATAGTTTTTCCCAAAACTACATTTTTTCCCTATTCAGAATCGCAGTGATATTTAGGTTATTAAGTCACTCTGTTTCCTAAAATGCATTCATGTGAGCTGTTGTAAAGCTTCCAGTGGCACCTCATCACCTGATGCTCCATATGAGTGTTTTCTCATCTGATTGATATAATAACTCCACATTTTTTTGTTACATTTGTGCTAGAGAGACAGTAGCCTCTTCAATGGGTTTAAATGTCAGAACATCTGGTTTCGACCTGGTTCAAAATGTTTTTGATCCCAACCTCGCATTAACAAGAGCAGTTTTTCCACTGAGATTTACAAAAGGCATTTATCTCAAACTAAAACTAGTAAACTGGGAAAGTATTTTAGGTGATAATTATAATCAACCCTTTTGTATCTGCACTAACAGGATGTTCTGAAGTAGATCTAATAGAAAATCTGCTACAAAGATCTAGACAAAATACTGAAGTGTGTTGCAATGCTCAAGCAAAGATGAGACTACAAGGCTCTATTGACAACATATCACATGTGATGGTATGATCTGACGTAATATTAGCTGAACAGAATAAAGGAGAGGACAAAACTCACCATGGTTATTTGATGTTTATTTCTTATAAAGATAAGTAAAGAAAAAAATACCAATACGTGTAGAAACACTTCATAGGCGAAGTTTGAGATTGCAGCTCTTCGCTAAAGAGAAATCTGCTGCTCTCAGGTGCGTCTTCTGCTCGAGCTGTACCGTCTCCAGGGAAACATAACGAGGGTGAAGATTAATGAGCTGAAGCCGCTGAAGCCTCGCTATGAAGTCCCAGACGTGCTGATCAGGGAGCCGCCCACCGAGCCGTAAGTGTTTGGATTCTCGACCGACGTCTGATGCCACTAATGTAAAATGCTTGTTCCTAATTATTTTTTGTGTGTTTTCTTTGTGCCCCAGTCTCTCTCTCCTGTCCCAGGATGAGAACGGGGTGGTCCTGTCACTGGGAGCCGAGTCCCAGCGGGTCATCGTCAGCGCCCAGCCATTCAGGCTCGACATCGTGGAGGGACGCAACGTGTTGATGTCCCTAAACTCGCGAGGGTTGCTCGGTTTCGAGCACCTGAGGATGCGCAAGGACACGTGAGAGTTCATACACACAGACGCATATCCACACAGCCCTGCCTTGTTTTTTCCTTTTTGTTTTTATAAAATCCACGTCGCCACTCGGTGGATGAATTCAGTTTATGTTCCCATGATATGGTTTGTTTTTTCAGTACTGTCTCTGACTCGTTGTTCTGTCCTTTTCTCCCTATCATCCTAGTTTCTCCTATAAAGTAACTAGCACAGTGGCTAGCGTGTGGGATAATATCAAGAGGGTATTCTCTAGGTAAAGACCCTTAAGATTTGTGTGTATATTTTTCTTCCTTGTGATACTGCTGCCCTTAGTTACATAAAAATGTAGGCTTCTCCCATCACACCACGTTTACTTACCCTGCAATGAATGTGACCCTAGATCAGGTTGTGGGTGAGTGTGTACATGGAGGTGTTTGGATGTAGTTCAAAACTGGATTTAAAGTTTTAAGTTTTGTCAAATTTTTCTCTTTTAAATCATTTGCTCCTCTATTGTCATGCCAGCAGCTCCACTGGCGACATGATCCAAGTCTTTAACTGTGATTTAATACAAATCCAATACATCTTCCAATCTCATTGTACAATGTGTATAGTGAGAATAAAAGGCATTCTATTCTTTATTTATTTAATTACATGTGGCCAGTATGAAGAAAGAAAAGTGGATAGTTTAGATTTAATATCCAGTTCTTTAAAGTATTAGTAACTCTTGATCATTCTCAGGCATATTCCATAGTGCTTTCAGATATTATAACTACAAATGTCAAAATTTTTCCTTAGGATTTTAAATGACAGAAAACAACAGTGAGCAGCTAAATATGAAGTAGAAAGTAATTGTTTTTTTTAAGTT
Source organism: Orestias chungarensis (assembly GCA_032876305.1). Taxonomy (NCBI): domain Eukaryota; kingdom Metazoa; phylum Chordata; class Actinopteri; order Cyprinodontiformes; family Cyprinodontidae; genus Orestias; species Orestias chungarensis. The sequence continues at coordinate 416,077 of JAVLVB010001163.1, forward strand.
TTAAGGTAAGAAAATGTAGCATTACTCTTTACAACTAAATTTAGGTGTGATTACAGCTTAATCAGCTTTTATACATATTCATTTTTTTTCCCCTCTCTCCCGTTATTATTAACTGGCTCAAGCTCAGATTGGATGCAGAGCAACTTTGCTCCTGCAAAGGCTTTAACCTCTAGAGGAGCTGCAGTTAATGACTGTTTTTTGTTGAACTGTCACATGAAATCCTAAAGTCAAGAGCATAAAAAGTTAGCAGAGGGCGCTGTGGAGTACGTCTGTGTTCATCAGTGTAGTTTACAGGATTTGCAGCTCGGCTCCCGTCAGCAACATCTTTCTCTCTCTGTGGTTCTAACTTTTCTTTGCAGTCTAACATTCCTCTGCATTAACTCAGGTTCGTTTAAAGCCGCGACGCCGCGCTTCCTCTCATCATTAACAGGTTGGGTCAGCTGCCCGCTCAGGGATATGTATCTTTATGAGCTTCTTCAGTTAAACTGGTGTATTTTGGGGATTTTCGGGGGGTTTCTAACCAGTGTTGTGTGGCTCGAGCATCTGGAAATCTGGACTGTCAGTACCAAGCTTGAACTGAGTTGGTCTGTCCTTATATTGCAGTAGAGCCACTCAGTTTTGTAGTTTCATTGAGTTTTCTGTAGAGTGAGGAGACTATCTTTAATCATGCACCCTTTTCCATGTTGTTTTGTTTACCTTTAATTGTAGTTTAATTATATCAGCATGTTATCAACTCTCATAAGATGGTGTCTAAAGTTGCGCTTATTTTTATTTTCTCCATCTCTTCCTCCCCTCCATCCTTCGCTCTAAGCAGTCAGGCTGACCCGGAGGCAGAGAACAAAGAGGGGACGGATCCGGCGAATCAGGCCGAGGTATTTGGAGACGCAATCATTCGCTTTATGTTTTAGTACGTGCTTCCTACCCTGCTGTTAAAATACTGTATTGTTGCCTTATTCACCACCAGATTGCAAAGGAAGAGGAAGAGAAAGTAGAAGACGGGATGTGGGAGGAGACATTTAAATCGCACACAGACAGCAAACCTAACGGTGCGTCGGACAGTTTTTATAAGGACGCCCTAAAAGCTACATGTTGCTATTTCTTTGCTGAAATGTTCCTTTGGGTGTTTTAAAGGGTAAATGTTTATCTCCCTCTCTCCTCAGGTCCTTCTGCTGTTAGTTTAGACTTTTCTTTGCCAGGAGTCGAGCACGTCTACGGCATCCCAGAACATGCAGACAGCCTGAAACTTAAGACAACAGAGTGAGTCCAATCTACAGGTTTACCAAAAGTCACTTTGGTTGTTTTAAATCCTTCAAGGGTGACACCTGAAATGACTCTGGTTTTGTTTTCAGTAGCGGGGATCCGTATCGGCTGTATAACCTGGACGTTTTCCAGTATGAACTTTATAATCCCATGGCTCTGTATGGGGCGGTCCCGGTTATGTTGGCCCACAACGCTCGCCGTACTACAGGCATCTTCTGGCTCAACGCCGCGGAAACTTGGGTGGATATTAGTTCAAACACAGCAGGAAAGGTAAAGTCTCATCTAACCAGACATTAAACAGCAGGATTCACTTCCTGGTCGGACGTTTGAAGATAATTGTTGGAGTTTTTTCTGTTTCTCCAGACCGTGTTTGGTAAAATGCTGGATTATGTTCAGGGCTCCAGCGAGACGCCACAGACTGACGTCCGTTGGATCTCAGAAAGTGGAATCATTGACGTCTTCCTCATGCTGGGTCCAACTCCCAGAGACGTCTTCTCTCAGTACGCCTCTCTAACAGGTGAGAAGACGAAAAACTACAAAAGCTTTAATTTTATTCATGTTAGAAGTTCACAAACCACAAAACGTCTTGTAAGCCGATTTTAAATGATTGACTGATTTGAAAATGTGCTATTCTAACCATAGATGGAGATTAACTAATTACAAATGGCAGCAATATTTCCATATAAAGTAGGGATGGGATGTATAGATACGTTGTTTTAATAAAAATATTGTTGTAATGATATAATTACACAATTTACAATTGACAAAAAACATTCTGTGTCTGATGGCCTTTATCTAGTTCTGATTCTCTCCTTCGTTCAGGCACCCAGGCCTTCCCTCCTCTGGCCTCACTGGGCTACCACCAGTGCCGCTGGAACTACAACGACCAGGAAGACGTACGTTCTGTGGACGCCGGCTTCGACGAGCATGACATCCCTTACGACTTCATCTGGCTCGATATCGAGCACACGGATGGGAAACGCTACTTCACCTGGGATCCTCACAAGTTTGCGTCACCAAAGGAAATGCTGCAAGGTCTCCTGGACAAAAAACGCAAGGTACGAACAAATTGATCTGTTCTTCCTAGAACTGACATCTGTTTGATCAGGAATCTGAGTGAACAAACTTCATTACCTGATAAACCAAACTAAGATTATTGAAGAAATTAATCAATAAAATAATATATATTGAAATCTTTTGTCATTTTATTTATTTTGTTTTCCACTTTCAATGTTGTTTTAAAGTTGCTGTTTGAAGTAAAATCATCCAGAAATATTTAAAAAATGTTCTGTAGAAACTAAACCTGTTGCTTATTGAAACTCCCATTTTAAACTTTTACAAACTGAATTGATCACAGATGGCAAACTGTGTTTTAATGATTCAGTAGGATAATAAAATCCAAATTTGGCAAATCTTTGTATAGGTTTTGCCTGACCCCAGTCAAACTAGATGCTTTTAATATTAAAGTTGCAATGTGCTTATTTAAGCATTGTGACTGGATTTGTGGGGTTGATGTTAAATATTTTTCACATCTGAATGTAAAGGTGTGAAGTTATGAATAGAAAAATGTACTAAAATTTGCCAGAATCTGGAACTTCATGCAGTTTTAAAGCTGCTCTGAAGTTTTTCTTCAGGCTTCTGCTCACCTGTAGCTCAACAGACCATTTATTCCTCCCAGATGGTTGCAATTGTGGACCCTCACATCAAAGTAGACACCAACTACAAGATCCATAATGAGATCCGCTCTCGGGGTTTCTATATCAAGAATAAAGATGGCGGAGACTACGAAGGCTGGTGCTGGCCTGGTAAGACTCCTACAAGTCTTTTTTTTTTTTTTTTTCCCAGTGATTTAAAACAAGGTTTTCTTCACTTTCCCTTCTGTCGTTCTCTTTGACTTATAAATAAAAGGCAATGCTGGTTATCCAGACTTCACCCGTCCTGACATGAGGGCCTGGTGGGCCAGCCAGTTTGCTTACGATCAGTATGAGGTGAGTTTATAAGGGCTTTATTTTCACTTGGATAAACCGTCTTGTGAGATATGAAACATTTAGGCCTGCAGAGTAAATGGGGCTCAGTCAGACTCAAACTGTGCCATTTCACCTCACCTGTTACCAAATGTAGCATTTTCTTTTATTGGTTTACTGTCGCACATCTTGAAAACGCCATCTTTACATTCAATGGATTTATTTAGTAGATTTTTATGCTAGAAATGTTTGATAACTCGGCATGTCCACTCGACAGGGCTCCATGGAGAACATGTATACGTGGAACGACATGAACGAGCCGTCTGTGTTCAACGGACCTGAGGTCACCATGCACAAAGACGCTCTGCACGGATCCTGGGAGCACCGCGACGTGCATAACCTCTACGGCCTTTATGTGGTGAGTGTGCTTGAGCTCAGTCACACTGCTACTGCAGTTGGCGTCTTGTTTTTGCCACAAATCAGTTGGTAGGAAATGTGAAATGAAGATGAGAAACTATCTCTTCTTTGAACAAAACAGCACCGGGCCACAACAGAGGGCTTGATCGAGAGGTCTGGAGGAGTCGAGAGGCCATTCGTCCTCACCCGGGCCGTCTTTGCTGGTTCGCAGCGCTACGGTGAGGCTTCCAGTTTCCTTACCTCCAGGTTTCTTTGCTAATGTCGAGGTCATATGAACCGTAACATTTTACAAAATATGTGACTAAAATAACAAAACTTGTTAATTGCAAGGAGGTTAATTGAATTGTTTTGTGCGTTCAGGAGCCGTGTGGACGGGAGACAACGCTGCAGAGTGGGACCATCTAAAGATCTCCATCCCCATGTGTCTGAGCCTGGGTCTGGTGGGAATCTCTTTCTGCGGTGGTGAGTTTCTGGCTTTAACTTGGTCCCCTCTTTTTTTTTTGACAGTCATGAAAGCATCCAAATTTTCCAAACTTGGCATTAGGGAGCGAGATGTTTACTTTGGACTCTTTAGGTTACATAAGTCATTCTTTTCATGTTTTAAAGGGATTTTTATTATTTAACTAAAATTAATTGCTAGATGGAGTTGAAGAGCAGCTTTTATGTAGCTGTACTGTTGTGGAAAACAACCATGGCAGTTCCAGAACCCTGTTTTTCAGTATATTTGGTTGAGTTAAAGGATTTTGATCATCTCAGTAGAAAGAATGAGATTATATTTTTTAATAAATTGCTCACAGTATTTTGTAATGTTGCTATGGAAACAGACCTATGCTGTTGCCATAGTGACGACAGTTATTTTCCAGTCATGCTGGCTTGAATAATGCCAGACCTTATTAAACTAATACATATGTACTTAAAGCAGGAACAGTTTGACTAAAAATCGTCCTTTTTTTGTTTTTTAATGCGACCCCTTTTCTCGTCTCGTATCCCGTAGCCGACGTCGGGGGTTTCTTTAAGTCTCCGAGTACCGAGCTGCTGGTGCGATGGTACCAGACGGGGGCCTACCAGCCGTTCTTCAGGGCCCACGCCCACCTGGACACGCCCCGCCGCGAGCCCTGGCTGTTTGGGCCAGAAAACACTGCTCTGATCCGGGAAGCCATTCGCCAGCGCTACACGTTCTTGCCTTACTGGTACCAGCTGTTCTACCATGCCCAACGCACCGGAGAGCCCGTCATGAGGTGAGGACTCGGAGGCTGCAGAGGGTTTGTTTTTTATCTCACGTTTTACAGATGCTTATTTCAAACGCTGAAGTAATTATTGTTGTCATCAGGAAGGGGTCTCAGATTTTTATGTCTTTCAGAGATGACTGTAGGCTTGATCATATTTGATATTTCTCTTACCATAGACACTATATTAAAACAAGAGAGATGATTGTGCTGCTGTTCCCATCTACAGAAGAATGCCGTCTTTTACATAAATGATGTTTTGTGCCTGTTTCAGACCACTTTGGGTGGAGTACCCCCAGGATCCGGCTACTTTTGCTCTGGATGATGAGTTCTTGCTCGGTGAGGCACAAAAAACAAATCTCTTTCAATCTCTTCATTCAAAGTTTTAGTAATTTTAAGAGTTTTATTGCTTTAACGGTTTGTCTAAAGCGTCAACCTGCAGATGTTTAATTTCCCGTTTCAAACATAAAACAAGTAAAAATCTAGTCAACATGGTTTTAGTTTCTGTCATGAGTTGCCATCTTTTAATCATAATAATACAAATAGGGAGAATTAGTAGAGAAAATATCACACTGCAAAAGAGCAATCAGTAGTTAAAAATATCTAAATGTTTTATCATTTAAGGTGATGTTGGGCATTTCCAATAAACGGGTAATGTGCAAAATTCTTATGAAAGCTACATAGATGCATAGCTACTGTGAAAAATAACTAGAATTAAAAAAAACAAATCATTATGCCAGATTAAGAGCAAGAACTCTCTTTAGCATCTTTTTATTTAAGATTATTGTGACCAGCCTGATTAGAACCATTTAGCTGTTTTACTTCGTGTAGGCAGGGTTGTTGAACCGAGATGCAGGTCCTCTGGTGGCTACTTGCAACACGTTTAACAGCTTCTAGTTCGACTCTAAAACAGGAACTTTGAGCTCATTTGCTTTATGTTGGTAGTTATGTTTCCATCCTTCAGTTTAAAATGTTGCTTCCATCTTCTGCTTCACAGCAAATCAACCAAAGTAACTTTTATGGGATGTTGACATTAAGCTGTAATAAAAAGAAGATAGTGGAAAGGGGTTTTACTACATTTGAACTAGAGTTTTTTCAGAAAACATCAAAATGTGCATTCAATGATGGAAACTCAACTGTGAGCTGTTTCTGCTGCTACCTTGTGGCCAAAGAGATCCCAAAATTTAGGTTTAAAATTAGTTTTCACTCCCAATCATATCAATTATTGTATAGCTTGTTGGTGTTCACTAATGAATGTGTTTAGCATATGTTAGCAATGTTACCATTCTTCAAATTAGCTTAGTAGTTAGAAGGTAGGCACTCTTAACTGCATTCTTGCTTGATTTTATTTGTTTATGCTCCAGGTCGAGACTTGTTGGTTCATCCCGTAACTGAAGAGGGAGCCAGAGGAGTCACTGCGTACCTTCCTGGGAAAGATGGGGTGCCGTACTCACTTTGAGGAACTCTGAGATTGTTTTAAACTTCAACAGGTAATAATAATTGCTTTGTTTTCTGTTCAGGTCTGGTTTGACATCCACACCTACCAGAAGCACAACGGGGGCCAGAACCTTTACATTCCTGTCACCATGAGCTCTGTAAGCCCTCCCAACCAGTTTGTAGTGTTAATTTTGATTTTTATTTATTTTTTCGCTGATGTAGCTTCCCTTTTGTTCTTAATCTCTAGATTCCGGTGTTCCAGCGCGGCGGCTCCATCATTCCCAGGAAGCTCCGAGTTCGCAGGTCCTCCACCTGTATGGAGAACGACCCATACACTCTGTTTGTGGCTCTCAATAGTCAGGTGAAGAAACCTTGCGTTGTTGATGAGCAGCTATTGGATTCTGCAGACTCTCCTCTGTTCTTTCAAATACAGCTTGAAGCTGGATTTTCCTCGTGTAACTTCTGATCTTGTTCAACAGAGAAGCGCTGAAGGAGAGCTGTACATAGATGACGGCCACACTTTCAACTACGAAAAGAAGGAGTTTATCCACCAGAGGTTTTCTTTGACCAACAATATCCTCTCCTCTGTGTGAGTTACATAATCTGACCTGTTCCTTTTTACAATTAAAAACCCACGTTTTAGCAAAATAACCCTGGATTTTTGTTGCAGGGTCCACTTCTAACACCATCATAATGTTAAATAAACTCCTCTGTCTTCTCCACAGTAACCTTGAACCCAGCGTTCAGTTTACAACCAAGTCCTGGGTGGAACGAATCATCATACTTGGAGCCAGTAAACCTAAAACGGTTATTCTCAGGACTGCTGGTAAGGAGTTGATGTCTTTTGTTATGCATGATGAAGGAAAGGAAGAAATTGAGACTCTAAAATAAAAATAGGGCTGAACAATATTTTGGGAACATCGTCATCGCAATATCGGTGCAAGTGGAGGTCAACAGTTGTTTGGTGATATATTTTGAGTCAAATTTTTATTTATTTTTGTACGTGATGTAACATTTAGCCAATAGGAAAGAATGTTAAAAATGCTAAAGGTCCAAGAGTGTAGAAGGCCCATAAATAGAGATAGAAGAAGAAAATCTATTATAATTTCCTTATATCTTGTTGCCCAAATAGGAAGTTAGGAACTCACTTTTGAATAAGGATGGATTTAATGCACATGAATTTAAATTTAAAAAAAACATGTATAAGTCTTGTATAAAAAAATGGCAGATTCTCCTCTGAACAGATTCAGTTTGTAAACAGATGTTGAAGCTTCTTTAGAACATTTAAGTTTCGGAGGAAACTACAAAATAACCAGGCGAGCTGGACCTAAATCTCTGAAAAAACATTCATTTGAAGTGTAGATGCTGTCCTAACAGTAAAATAGGCTATTCGTATCCAGCGGCGGAAAGCTATGGGGGAATGTTTATGGGTTATCCGTTTAGTTCTACATGTTGTTTCTTCTGTTTTTTGATTAATCAGGATTTCTTGAAATAGTGGTTGTCCAAAACAAGTTTTTCTGTGCCATATGTCAATATTGAGGCAACCTACTGAACCGTCATTTAAATTTGTTAAAGAACTACGTTCCAGTCTGGGTACTGATTTAAAATTTCCAGATCTACTACGCATTCAACAGCCAGATATTGTATGTTGGTTTAACATTTATATTTACACTACAACTAATTTAAGGCTGCTTAAAAATCAGATCTGCTACAATATTGGCCACCATTTTCCCCAGCTAACTACAATATTGAAAATATTTAAAACTGGCAAAATATTATCGGGAGTAAATCTGTTTAAACTTAAAAGGAGTTAGTTGGTCATCCCTCTTTCAGTCACAGAGTCTCTGACGTCCTACATCTTTTCAAAGGATCTGAATTGTATTTTATTTATTTTTTTACAGGCGGCGAGGAGAACCTGTTGGAGTTTGATTTCGACGCCTCCATGTCTGTTTTAACGATCCGCAAGCCTGGCATGAACGCGGGGTCAGACTGGACCGTGACCCTCCTGTAACTCATGGAGGACGAATTGAGAAACCGACGGAAATGGACTGAAATGTGGAGAATAGGGAACCTAGACAGAATCCCATAATACTATAGACTAACGGGAGCAGGAGAACAGAGTAACAGCAGAAATCTACTGATTACAGCCTCCATCCAACATTAACGCACAGTTTAACCTGAAACACTGCACTCTGCCATTTCCTTTGTGTCCAGTTTCGCTGTTAGACCCGTTGATTAAAGTTTACTGCTAGTTAGAAGAAACTGGGCTTAAGTTGTCAGTTTTACTAAACTTTGGGAATTTTTTTCCGCTGTTGAATCCTCCTGAGCACAAACCCTGCCTCATCAGAAACACTCTTACTGTAACGTGTTATTTGTGTTTATAATGAAGGCTAACATTCTCATTACACACTCCTCCTTTCTAAAGCTGAAGAAATCTATCAGTCCTCTTTTAGGTGAAGTCCTCGAATCAGAGAACTGCTCAGTTTCCTTCTTGAGTAACTCTTTAACAACAATCTCCTTTATGGCTCTAATCTTCAATCGTACTTTTCCTTCCATTTTTCCCCCGACTCCACAAAGACGTCTTTATCTAGCGGTCCTAGCTCGATTTCTTCCACTATGGATTTTTCCACTCCTGAATAGTAATTTTTCTCGTTGCTTCAGTGTTGAAATTTTTCTTTTTTAATCACACCGAAGAAGAATTTTAAACTAGATCTCGCCTCAGCAGAGTTGAAGCGCTGATTCTGAGCCGTGCTGATGCAATTCCTCTTTTGAGCCATTACTTTTTCCCTAGTTAGGCCGATTTAATGCACTGAAAGAAGGGTGAGCCCTTAAGATGTGTAGATTTTCCATGTGTTTCCTAGGCTTAGTTAAAACCTGAAGGGGTTTTTCTTTGTCATTTGGGTTTTCATAGTTAGATAAACTGAATTTTTTTTTGTCCATTTAAAGCCACCTGAACTACAGGAACATTTGTCCCAACTATACATTAATCTGAAGTTAAATCATCTGACCTGTAAGTGAGAAGGTTCTGCAAGTTTGTCTGTTTTTAAGATTATAAATGTTTCCGCTGAATCTTGTTTTGTTTTTGTCGGGTAACTGCTTGAATTGATGAAAGCGGAAGATAAAGATTGCACTTAAACTCTGAGTTGTCTGGGGTTCTCTCAACAAGATGAGACCAAATGGGAATAAAGTTGACCAAATGTGAAAATAAGTCTGATTTCTTGAAGATGTTTTGGGTTAAAGTATATTTACATATGGAGGTGCACGCATTTATGTTATGATTTGTTTCCAACACACTGAACACAGAAGGACTAAATACGGTTACAGAATTTAGTCCATCTGGATTTTATTTAAAAAAGAAACCTAAAATGCAGTTTCTTTCACTGAAACAAACTCATAGTGTGTTGTACAACTATTCCTGGTATAAAACTAAAAACAAAGGAAAAAATGCTTATTTTAAATCTATAAAGGCAAACCATCACAGAGTAGGAGCCACAGACAAGGTTCTCAGTCTCATACGGAGCAAAACCTGGAGTTTCTCGCTTTGAGATTGAAGGAGACAAACGCCTGGGTTTGGTGAGGAAATCGATGCATAAGTTAGATTGATTTCCATTTATTTTAGAAACTTTGTCGTTTCAAATGCATAGGTTAATTACACAGAGAAGGATGTTTATGAAGCCCATTTTTTCGTTCCGTTTTTTTAAATGAATATTTTACACTTAAAGCTTCTAAAAATATTACATAAACCAATAATAATTTAACTGTAAACGACTAAAAAGGAAGAGTTTCTTTGTTTTATAAACACCGATTTGCTTGATGGATCCCATATTCTGTAATAATTGAAAATGATCTCTTCAAACTATTAAAAGTTTAAATGTTTATAATTTATATAAAACATGAAAGTTCAGTTGACATTTTTGTCCATTTCGCTTTCCTTACACGGAAGTCCCGGAGGAGCTGAGCGCTGATTGCTTATTAAAATTAAAAAATGTAAAAGAAAGAAGAATTTTAAAATAGCGTATTTTGGAAAATAATAAGTAATATACTATGTGTCCACTTTATATAATTCTATATTTTATAAATATATCGTTGCTATGTGCGGATAAAACAAAACCGGAAGCTGTACGTCCATAAACAGATGACGTCACACGTTCTTCCATCATGGCGGCGGAGGAGTCGAGTGGTAACGGGCTGCTGGAAGACTCTTCAGGTGGGTTTGTTTATGAGCCCCCGACTGAAGTTGTCTGCGGCTTTAAATATACAACGTTAATTTAAGTCTTTGCTCTTGGTTTTTGTGTTTGTTTTTTAGAAAAACAAGGCATAGCCGATTAGGCTAAGCTAATAGTAACATTCTAGTTAACACAATGGTTTTACATGCATGTCACTGCTTCGCTATTATGTATGAATGAGAAACGGTGCAGAATTGAACTTTATTTTTATGGATGGTGTATTTAATGAATTCAGCTTCAACTTCATGGATGGAAAAAACTCTTGCATTTTAATTGAGTATAAATAAAACTGAAGTAGCTTTTTTTTTTTTTTTTTTCAGAAATAAATCAAAATTTGCCAGGTTTAAAAACTAAAATACTATTTATATTTGACATACCTAAAAAGTGAAATGTTTAAAGAGAAATTAGTTTAATAGCTAAATACATAATAACGGCTTCATTATAACCTGTAGCTTTTTTTTTTTTTGTGGCAGCACTTTATATTTTTTTTATATTTTATATTTTAGCCCATTATTTATTTTAAAAATATATGTACTTTATACTGCCAGTAGTTTTAGTATAACATTAGATGATCAAAACTAAAAGAACCTCTTATAAAGCAAAACTTGATTTGTGGTGGTCAGAATGGCCATCACCGTATACCTCCTTTAATTAGGATATACAGTTATGGATCAATGTAAACAAAAAACAGATCCTGTAGCACTTTTATTATTTTATCTTTTTTAATCAGTTAAACACGAACATAAGCCAGAAATATGTGTTACCCAGGGAAGTTTTGATGGCGGCTCCTCTACCATTTTCCTGGAGTGATGCTCACCTGACCTTTACATCTGTGTTGACTTTTAGACCTTAACATACAAAGATTAAACCGCCCTCAGTTTTATACATAATCTTTATACATTTGTTTCCTTTTTAAAGCCATGGATTTCACAGAGGCTTCGGTGCCGCCTCCCCCTCCCCCTCCTCCTGAAGCGTCAGAGGAAAACGGTGCTGCTGTGGCCCCTGAGGTTACTGTAGACCCCAATAGCTCCTCCTCGGCCCCAGTGGTGAACGAACAGGAGGAACTGCCTGCAGACTTTGAGCGTCTGTGGAAAGCTGTGCATGAAAATCCTCAAGACTTTAGCAGCTGGACAGATCTGCTCCAGCACTGCGAGCATCAGGTGTGTTTTTTTTGTTGTTTTTTGTTTTTTTGAACTGGACGGAGATTTCCTTGTTCCGTAAGGAAGTTCTCCCACACAGAGCTGGACTTTCTCCTCTCGTCTCCTCAGGGTCATGTTGAGTCGTACCGCAGGGCACTGGAGGCCTTCCTGGTTCGGTATCCACTCTGCTATGGCTACTGGAAGAAATTTGTCGACCTGGAGCGACGTGCAACGGACAACAACAAAGCAGAGGAGGTAAAATAGCCTTTACAGTTTCTTCACTACCTCACCTAATGTGTATTTGTAGAGAAGTCCTCTTTTTTTAAAACTCACCAATATGCTGTGTTAGGTGTGCATTTGCGGCCTTCAAGCAATTCCTCTGAGCGTAGATCTCTGGATCCACTACATCAATATGTTGCTGGGAACGCTGGACATGAACCAGCCAGAATCAGCTGGACGGATGCGCGGGTAAACGAACCTGCAGTCATATTTAAGCAAAGCAGGAGAAAAGAAGTATTTTTTTTTGTTTTTTTGCTCCAAATTTTATCAGTTCAATTTTCAATTTTATTCAGAATATGCAAGATATCAAGATTTACAGCTATTAAAGTTTGTGATTTCTATACAAAAAAAATAACCTTTAACTGTACAAAACTTTCTTTCTAAACAACATTGAAATATAGATTTTTTATTTATTTATTATTTTTCACATCGTTTTTTTAAACAAAATTCAGTGTGGAAAAAATCTTTAGTGTCCAAGACATTACATCATTTTCTTTGGGCACAAAAAGGAATTATATTCATTAAATATATTCAAATTTGAAGTAATTTATGATAAAATACCTTGCTTTATTTTTGTTATTTAAATTCAGTTTAACCAAAAAGGATTCTCTTAAAGAAAGTCTGGTTAGAAGGTTTAAACTTTTACATTTATTTTATTTTGTATATTGCTGGTTTAATGTTTACAAAGACTTTTGTAAAGGTCTTTAATTATATAAGGATAATACATTATAAAATTACTTGGAATATTTCAGTCCAAGAGATGATCTAAAGTCATTCCCAGCATTGTATTAGTTAAAGAATCTTAATTCTTTACTTAAAATGTTGCATAAATTGAGGAGAAATGAACTATCTAGCAATAAATGTGTGAGAACAGGAAACAAAACAATTTTAATGATAACAGCATCGTAATATGTTTTGTTTCCACTGGTTTAATGGCTTCAGTGTTTTTGAGAATGCGGTGGCAGCATGTGGTCTGGATTTCCACTCGGACCGGCTTTGGGATCTCTACGTCGAGTGGGAGAAGGAGCACGGAAACGTGAAGAACGCATTGGCTGTCCTGGACCGAGCGCTCAGAGTTCCCACTCAGCTCTATAACACCCACTACGAAAAGTAAGACCGCTGACTGCTTTAAAAATAAAAAACAAGGGAGTCAAAGAGTAAAAAGTAACAATATCTCAGTTTTCAGTATTGAACTAATACGATATCATAGATTTTTATTGCTTTTGTAATGTGGAATGTTAGAAAAGGCTTGATTAGGTGATATTACACAGAGAACAGTAGTTAACAACAATAGTTAAGAGACAAAATAACCAATTTATTATTAATAGGTTACATAACAATAAAACTTAATAAATAAAATACAATTATATAAAATGAAACGTTTGCAGTGACGACGCAGATCAAACACTGGAACAGACCGCTTGTGTTGGGGTGCTGATATTGGAGATTTTAGATGTAGGCCAATATAATCTAATATTTGTTGTTTTTTTTGCCTTATATCAGACAGATATCTGATAGCAATATCGGACCAATGAAAGATGAGATAAAGTGAACAAAAGTGCTGATTTAAGTTGTTTAAAAGGACATCTCCAGATCATTTTATCTTAAATTAGTCAGTTCTAGTTTCAAAGCAACGCCTCTATGCTTGACAAAATGTGACATTGTATCTATTTTTAACAATTACAACAGGAATTAATGACATAAGTATTTATAATATGTAATACCAAGCTTTTAATTTTTCATATTTAAATTTTCTTCCTGCCAGGTTCAAAGAGCATCTTAACAACAACCCGCCTAAAGACGTGCTCTCCTCTAAGGAGTACGAGGAGCTGAGGGTTTTATGCCGGCAGAGCCAGAAGGCAGAGCGGGCCGAAAAGGCCCAGGAGGAGGAGGAGGAGAGGCCGCCAGGAGAGGAAGAGCCCGCCACGCCAGAGGGGGCTGACTCTGTGAGTTATATCCACCTTATTAAACAATTATGAATACAGGGCAGTAAGCCTCGACCATCAGCTTCCTAATTATTTATTATTAATTTTGGGTTTTTGATTAAGGAGAAATAAATCCATTTTCATATGTTTTAATTCCTTATTTCTCTGTGGGGTTTTTTGTGGCATTAATAAAGTGACGGAACTCAAAGATTTCAGGGAAAGTCCAAACTTTGTCACATTTTCATCAGGGAGGTTTAGATTTGCAGCAGGAACGTTTCAACACACCAGCGAGAGTAAATGTAAATTACTCTTTACTTTGTTCCCTATGCAGGAGGAGCTGATGCAGAAGATACGGGATCAGGTTCTGCTTCATAGGGACAAAGTTTATCTGGAGAACGAGGGAGAAGTCCGGAAGAGATGGAACTACGAAGAGGCTGTGAGTTTCCTTTGGCTCGTCTTCATTTGGCTTTCTGTTTATTTCTTTCTGTATATATTTTCCTCTTTTTTCTTTTCATTTATTTCATTATTAATTTTCTTATGTTATGTTTTTCTTATGCTTTTTTTCTGGTTTTATTTATTTTAGTCTGCTTTATGTCTTTATTTTATTATTTTTGTAGTTTATTCTTCATTTATTTTATAAATTTTGTTTTTCATTCATGTATTTCTTTTGTTTTGTTCTATTTTTATTAATTCTTTATTTATTTTATGTCTTTTTTTTCTTCTTTTTTTTCCCACCAATATTTCCAATTTTTAATTGGTTTGTATTTATTTTATTCTTTTATGTCTTTTTTTCAATTATATTTTCTTGGTTCTTTATTTTCTGCTCTTTATCTTCCTTTTTTTTATTTTGCCAGCGATGTTGTATTCAGATACGCCATACTTTCATCATATATAAGCAGAAAAGATTCAACACTGTAATTAATTTTAAACTGAGCAAACTAAAAACAGGTGAAAAAATATTTGTCTGAAAATATTTGAACAAATTCTCTGAATGAAAACATGAATGGAAAAAACAAATGTTAAGAATGTAACTAGGGTTCTGTGAACCCCGAATGCGGGCGGTGCTGAAAACACTGAATGTCCCCTTCGTGCATCCGCCGTTCGAGTAGTAAAGTACCAAAGGAGTCACATCTCTGATGCAACGACAAACAAGAATCTATATATCATGGCGTCATCCAAGGCTCTGTTCATGCAGAATGTTCTCGCGAATGCTAGGATTCTGAGCGACAGAGAAGCTCTGGCTGTCATTCGGGATTCATAGAACCGTAGTTAAATGCGTAACTTTCGTTCTATCTCATCCCTCCTGACCGGCAGAGGGCGGTGTTGCAAGCACTGAATGACTAATACCAACAATGTCTCGAGGAGTCCAGTAGTACAGCACGAGGAGTACAGCACTGAGCTGCAGCACGTTGATGTGTGTGCCGTGATCCGTGTGACACCAGCGGCCCTGAACTGCTCTGTGTTGCCACACTGATTACCTCTCTGCGACACCGTCGACATGGGGACGCCTTTGGAGAGATAATCCCTGTCCAGCGACTCACAGCCCAAAGACACAACTGTGTCACCACCGACTTGCGATGCCTGTGCAGCCTGGCGTCCAGGTGAAAGCTGTTGAGCCACCTCTGCAAAGGGCAGCAGGCCCAAGGAGAAAACCAGAGTGACAGACGTTTGTTTGCTTAGCAGCTGCAGGAAGCCAACGTACCGAAACTGCCTGCCCAGCCTGAATCGACTGACCAACCTTAGTATATCATCCTCCCTTCCAACAGATGGGCGGGCCCTCATGGTAGTCGAGTCCACCATGACCACAAGAAAAGTGGTCGACTGAGACGGAATCAGGCAAGTGTTTTCCAAGTTGACATGAGCAAGGAGGCGACTTGTATCCTGAGAAGCGTCTGCCCCCGAGACAGGGCAAAGAAGCCAATCGTCTAGGTATGGGAGAACCTTCAGTCCACAGGCTGTAGAGGAGAGAGGGCTGCCTTCACACACCAAGTAAGCACCCTCGCAGAAAGAGAGAGGCCGAAGGGGAGAACCTGAAATTGCCAATGGTGACCGCAAAAAGAAAATCTGAGAAAGCGCTGATGCTCTGCAAAAAATAGGCACATGGAAGTATGTGTCTGTCAGATCTATGGATGTAAACCAGTCCCCTCTGTCCACAGCCTGAAGAACTTCTGATGTTGTGAGCATGCGAAAAGGTAGTGCCTTTAGATACCTGTTGAGTCCCCTGAGATCCAAAATTGGATGAAATCCACCAGCTTTCTTTGGCACGAGGAAGATGTTGAATAGAAGCCTCTGGGTACCGTAAAGGATCCACTGACCCGATTGCACCCTTGGTCAGGAGGGTGGAAATCCTGTGTTAAAGTGGCAACCACCCATGGGTCCACAGCATGAGCAGCCCAATAACTGAGCTGCTCATCAGCAACAAGGGCAACAAAATACCTAGAAAATGTTTCCTCCAGCTAAGATGAATCCGTAGCAGCCTTCGTGTGATCAACCGCAGCTCCAGCCAACGCCCTGTTGGCTGGAGCTGCGTCCGGTGTCTGTAAAATAACAGGTTCGTAGGTAGAAGCACGCAAGAAGAAACAAGGATCAGACCCTTGGATGACACCAGGATTTATAGATTCTTGATACTCATCCGGTATGTCACAGGTGTGACTCTTGGTATTACTACTCAAACGGCGCACGGACGAAGGGAATATTAAGTGCTTTCAGCACCGCCCTGTGGCGGTCAACAGGGATGAAATGGAACATTTATGCTGTTTGGTTGTTGGCTCAAAAAACCCACCTAATCTCCCAACAGATCAAGCGTCCGTATTTCCACGTAAGGCCGCTGGACCGCCTCCAGCTGCGAGCGTGGCACACCTACCTGGACTGGGAGATCGCTGAGCTTAACAAGGACACCAAAGACCCAACGCAAGGCGAGGACGCACACGCCGACGCCTTCGTGTTTTTCTCAGATTTCTAAAAGTATCTGAGTGTCTGACGCTGCTGTCTTCTAACAGATCCCAAACAGGAATCCACAGAGGAGTCAGAGGTCTCAACTCGGCACCAGGAGGCGACAGGCGACGCCTCAGCCGTGCAGGGCGACCACAGAGTCCGTATCCTGTTTGAGCGCTGCCTGATCGCGTGCGCTCTGTACGAAGAGTGCTGGACCAGGGTGAGAAACACTCCTCGTCCACACTTAGCCTTATTTCCGAGGTTCGATGGCGTCACAGCGAGCTGCGTGTGTTTCAGTATATTCAGTATCTGGAGCCGCAGAGCTTGGATGAGGCCCGAGCCGTCTACCGGCGAGCCTGCGAGATCCACCTCCCCAACAAACCCAACATCCACATGCAGTGGGCCACGTTTGAGGAGAGGCACGGTACGACATGCTCATCTCTGTTTCTTGTTCTTCTGTAGTTTGAAGTCAGAGAAAGCCTGGCCTGTACCGCGAGGTTTAGGTGAAAAACAAACAGGAATAAACTTCTACACGTGGACCTCAGGTAACCCCAGCGAGGCACGGCGAGTGTTGGAGGCCTTTGAGAAAACCCTCCCCGGTCTGGCCGTCGTACGCATCCGAAGGGCCGCCCTGGAGAGACGAGCGGGCCGGCTGGACCAGGCGGAGGCCCTGCTGCGTGATGCGGTGGCTGAATCGAGAGAGAGGCCGACGCTGCACGCCTTCTACTCCATCAAGTTGGCTCGCCTGCTGCTCAGAGTGACCAGAAACCCAGACGGCGCTCGCAGAGTCTTACAGGAAGCACTGGAAGTCAGCCCGGTGAGATTAGAGCTCGAACAAGTTGATCTTTGTCTGGCTGCCCAGCCTCCACTGTGTGCCTCACAGTTAAAGGGATAGATTTGCTACAACTACCTTTCAAGGATAACGTAACTGCACTTATATTTATGTTTTGTTTTTCATTTCTGCTGATAAACAGATGGATGGCTTTTAAATACAGCTTTTCTAAATGCTTCCATTACTTTGTTCACAGAAACCTTTACTTCTAGGTTCAAAACTATTTTAAGAACTGAGGTTTCGTTTTAACCAAAGAACAAACCACTGATGTGAAATCTTGTGCTTTAATTTTGAAATTCTCACAGCTTGCACTCTGTTAAAGTGAAACTATGGGTTGTCCTACACTTTACTAACACTAAAACAGGAGAATTGAGTTTTGTTTGATAAGAGCTGAGACAAAAAAAGCAGGAGAAGGATGTACAAAGTTATCAGAGCGTTTCAAGAAGTGAAGTGAGAAGTATCAACAATTTCAAGGGAGCCACACAGTAAAGAACGAGTCTGGCAGAGATAAGGATCGAAAGATTTATAAGAAAACCACAAAACGCTTGTTAATAATTCAGTCAGACATCGTAGCGTCAACAACTCCACTGAAACAGAGACAAGTTTAACTCAGATGGAAGTATTCAATTCTGAAAATTGGAGACATGTTCTTTGGTTGGAGTTGTTGTATCATGCAGTTAGGAGGCTTTAGTGCGTCTGGAACCGGGAAGGATTGAAGGAATGATGAAGAAAGAGTTAAATGATATAAGCCCAAGAAAGAAAACTGGGTCTGGATCTTCGCTTTGATTTGATCCTAGTGAACAAACGATCACCAGGAAACCAAAGTAAGTTATTATCAAGTGGCCAGATTAAATCCCGGATCACTAAAACCAGGGTCTATACGAGAAGACCATGAAATCTGGTTCATTATCAGCATCAGAGGGGCTAATACTTTTGACCCAAGTAGTTTTTATGAAGTAATTCCTTTTTTGTCCGCAAAGTAAATTACTGTAAGCATCCGCAATACAATGGGATGTTTGAAAAGCTTGTATTGAAAGACAAACTTTATGTTTCATAATATTTTTGAAACCCCTGCGGTGATATGGATTAATGTTTGTATTTTACTGCCTATATTATGATACATTTTGTTTTTAGAAAAAGGTGTTCCTCTTTCTCATTATATGAATCTCCGTTCAGGATAACGACAAGCTGCACTTGAACTTGTTAGAGCTCGAATCGTCTGGCGACCCCTGCCCTTCGGCCGAGGCGGTGCAGGAGTGCGTGACTAAAGCCCTGGCAGCTCCTCTCGCCCCGCGGACCAAGTTACTCCTGTCGCAGAGAAGCCTCCAGTTCACGGAGGAGAACAGCGACAGCGTACGGAGGTGCGGCGTCGCGGTTTAGGATTTTAAATGCGATCACAACAGAGGTGAGGTGAGCCAAACGTGAATGTCTGCTGTCTCCGCAGCGTGCTGTCCGTTTACGAGGCGCATCAGAAGCTACTGGACGAGCTGGGAGGTACAAAGAGAGAAGCAGAGAACGGGTGAGAGAAGAGGGCGGAACACCAACTTCAGATTATTGTCTTGAGTGGAAATGTTTGAGATCAGGGTCGTCAGAACGCCACTGCTCAGCAAAGTATATATATTAAACTTCTATATTAGAAAATTGACACGTTACAAAAACAGTAATACATAAAAAAAAACATATTTTCACTCACATTTTATGTTACCTGACCAAAACGAAATTGACATGTTGAACCAGACGTGCTCTCTCTCGCCACAGCACGACACTGCCACCATCGTGCTTTGCTTTAATAAGACAGGGAAGCTGGTTGGAGATAATGGCAAGATGGATGATAGTAAATACCAGGCGGTACTGGAACACCACCAGTTGATGGCTGCTTACAATGGAGACCCCATAAACACTGATAAAGCTAACTGGAAACAAATGTATGCTTTATTTAAAGTCAAAAAATGCTTCCCAAGGACCAAAGATACATTAAAAAAGCGTGTTTTATTGCTAAACGGCTCTAAATAGCTGAATTCAATCGCAATTTCCCCATACATTTATCCTTTTATGGTGGGTTATATGAAACAACACTGGAAAATAACATACGAGTAACGATCTCAACAATACCGTTGGGGTTTGCAAACATCGATGACTTATTTAGTAAATGACTATCATGATTAAATGTGTCCTGATGAGTATCCTTAATAGATCCTGTCTGCAAACAAAAAACCTTCACAAGTTTTGGTCTGTGGTTGAGCAAAGCTGCTCAATATCACTATTATTTGTAAAATACGATGGTCTGAATACTTTTATAACACGTCTAAGTTATATAATTAGGATCTCTAGGATTTGATCTTCATAGCTTTGGTTTAAAGGTTAATTCATATTGATCTTGTTCCAAAGTGACGAGGATGCAGAGAAAATTAGCAAAACCGACGACGGCTCTTCTTCTGCTGCCGCCGCCGCCGAGACGGCATCCAGCGTGTCCCACGTTGCCATCACCACGGCACCGCCTACTGTGATGGCCGCTGACCCAAGCGCACAGGCCGGATATGGAGCCTACAGCAGCTGGTACCAGGTGGGAGTCGAGCGTTTCTGACATTTAGAGCTAGAAGGCTTTTTTTGTTGCTTCTGAAAATGTAAAAATAACGCTGAGTTTGTTTGTTTTCTCTCTCTCTCTCTTCAAGCAACCTCAGTACGGCAGCTACGGCTACCAGAACACCTGGAACCACAACCAGGGCTACTACCCTCCAAGCTGAACGGTCCGACCCGCCTCAACGGCAGACTCCAAGTCACGGCCAACATATCCCTGCATGCTTTTGTGTTTTCAGATCAGGGTCTGCGATTCCCCGGAGGAAAAAAGGGACTAAAAGGGAAACCATGGCAACCATTTTGTGTAAAGTCTGATTTTTACCTAAAATTATTTTTTTATTTGTTGTCCTAACGACCCCTTTGCCCTTGTTTCAAAGTCGCCGTCTTCATCAGACTTTTCAGCGCATCAATGAGATTTTGTACCATCTCCGTTCTTAATGTACATAATAGTGCGTCACATCTTAGCTTGTTTGACTGTGTTTGTTCTTCCAATGCAAAGAGAAAAACATTTTACATACCTGGAACTTTGAAAAGAAGTGTGAAAAAAAGTCTGAACGTCCATTTTAAGTTCTCCTGTTTTGTCTTGGTCAACCTTTTCCCCCAGTCTGGTTTCAGTCAGCGTAGAAGGGAGATCAGTGACAATACTGGTTTAAGGTGATGCTTCATTCTGAACATTTATGACCTGCTCCGGGTTTTTTTTATTAAGCAAAAATGTGTGATATATTAAGCCTCAAAAAGTGAAAATGAAGTTTCCACTTCTTCAAAATTTAAATAAAGCCCCCTGACCCACTGGTTGAGGTACTGCTGCTGCACTTAAAGGCTTTATTTTATGTTGGTACTGTAATTTTTATTAAGAACTGAACAAGAAAGGAATCGACTTGAATTGACCATCCAAGAAATTACTTAAGAAATTAAGTATTTTGTAAGAAAACTACTCAAGCACAGAATAACTGATCATCAAAATGGATTTTTTTAAAGCCTCATAAAACCGCTAAAAATGTACATTTATGTGCAAATTCTGCTATTTTATAGACGACCAGTAATTTATCCAGAAATTTCATTCAAATTAAAAAATTTGGTAATTAATTTAAACGGCTTTTCTCTTCTGCCTTTTATGGCCTAACAGGGAGTCACGTCATCCAAACTGTTAAACCACCTCAATTAAACAAATGTAGTGAAATGAAATGAAAACAAAACCTATATCAACTTATAAATTTTTTTTTAAAAATATATATTTTTTAAAAGAAACCATTTATCCTCAGTATTTATTTACTCTTAATCTAGCAGCAATATTTGTGCTTTGTCCATTTATACCATATTAACCTAGAATACTGTATGCTATATTGAAAAAAAGATAATTCAACCTAAATGACCTAAACACTGAAACCACAAAAACAGGAACCTGACCAAACGTAAAACTGGGAGTTTGACAGGAAATAAAAGCTGCAGCAAATTTTTGCCACCTGATTATCTTGACGTCGATAAAAGTTTTCTAAATATTTTACGTCTTGTGAGGATAACAAGTCATTATGAATTAGGTAAAATTTTAAGAGGAAAAAGTCAATGAATTATCCCTGAAATTTGGGGACAACCATTAATTTTGTGCCTTTTCTTGCAAAAAGTGAAACAATGAAATTTTTCTAATTCTAATCTTTGTTAATATTCATTTTCTCTAAAAGACAAAACGGCAATATGCATAAATTGTATATATGGATCAACATTTGGTAAATACATTACAGATCTTGGAGTTATATTATTACCTCTAGGAGGATGAGATTAAGATATTTCAGGAAAACAAACCTCTTAGTGTTTTCCCATAGATTGTTTTACAAACTATTAAAAAAAGGACCATTTATATATAAAATTCAGAACATCAACAACATTATCCCAATAATTTTTTTTAAATCGGTTTCTTTGAGGACACGGCTTTCAGCAAATTTGCAGTAAAAAAAAAAAAAGAAAGTAAAATGTCACAAAACCCGGAAGATCACAGGTATTAAAGTTAAGGCCCATTCAGAAAGACTTATGTAAGTATTGTTTAGCAATACAAGGGTCGGGTTAAAACTGAAGGACTTTGTTCTGTGCATTTATTTAATTTGTTATAAATGTTTTAAAGCCACGAGCAAAGATCCTTAAGGAAGTATCACTCAGAAGCCAGCTATCTTCGGTTCGATAAGCCGAGCTCAAGGTCCAATTCAGAACTAGAGCCGCAGTTAGTCAGTCCCAAAAACACAAACGTGTCTGAATGCAGCTTCACCGCATCTCTGCTTCATTTCGTTTAGCTGGCTTATTGAGTGATACTAGCGGATGGCGGCTCCGTTCCCGCATCGGTTTGTTTTGAGCGTTTCTCGTGTCGACGTCGTGGCGAGGAAGGCTCACGGAGAAGCTCCTTCTCACTTTTTGATAACAACCAGAACGGCTGAAGGCACCAAACCTGTGCAGATAGCAAAGAAATGATAGAGATAATACGAGTGTTAGCGCTCCAAAATGATCCTCTAAAT
The DNA here is from genome assembly GCA_032876305.1 of Orestias chungarensis. Lineage (NCBI taxonomy): Eukaryota > Metazoa > Chordata > Actinopteri > Cyprinodontiformes > Cyprinodontidae > Orestias > Orestias chungarensis. The sequence continues at coordinate 438,794 of JAVLVB010001163.1, forward strand.
TAAAAGATCACAATCATGGATATGACATTCAGCACTGAACAAACTCAAGCCCTCTAATTTATTCCAGAGAGATTAACATGTTCTCAAAAACGCTCACCCAGCTCTTTAAGAGGCTTCTCCATGTCCATCTCGGTGTAAACGTGGCGCGGGTAAGGCGACAGCAACGTGAAGTCCTGACTGTCAGGGGTGTTGCCGTTCATCTGCACGTAGACACGTACCGCAGCCAGCGGCTCCTGGGCCTTGAAGACCGCGTTGATGGTGGAGCCGTCCAGCTGACGGACCTTTTAAAGGATTCAAAGATTACGGTTAAATTTAAGATATTCCAACCATATGGTTCACTTAAAAGGAAGCCTCACAATTCCAAATTTTTCACAAAACCTAAACTTTCCTGTGAACTAAAAACCTAATTTTCAATCAGACAAAAGAGATAATTATCTAAATGAAACCACATTTAACTCCACCAAAATCAGAGTTTAGGATGTTGAAGGTTATTTATTTAAATGGCCACAAATTTCCTGAACTTACAATTAATCAAGAATCACAACTAATGACGCTTTATTACTAGCCTAAAAAATCCTATAGGATAACCTGTTGCATAATCACGTTTGTTTTAAAAAGGTAACAAACAAGAGACTTGGGAACAGATTTGTTTAGCTTGCTTAGCAGGTAGGACAGCAATGCTCTAACTGCTCCTTTATATTTGAAAGCGCTACCTCATGTGCAGTTTAAACAAATTTGCATTGGTTCGTGGTTAGAATTTCAATAAGATAGTAACTCTAAATGTGAATTGTGACCTTATATAACCTCAGTTATACTAGCAAAATCCTAAAAAAATCTGTGTAAACCAAAGTCTGAATAGGCAGGTGCGGCTTGTTTAAGATCGCCCATCATGCGGAGAACTAATCAGTGTACAACTAGTGATTTCTTCCTATGCAGGAAATCTATAAAGCTTTTTTTATGCAGGATAATAATACAGACTTTTTGTAGTTTTTTGTACTTTTGTTTAACCCACAAAACATTAAGGTTCACTATGAATTTATGGCAGGCATTTATACCGTAAACCAGCTTTAAACGTAGAACCTGGAAAACCGGATGGATGAAAACAAATAAGAAGAAAGGAAGGTCTCAAGGAATGAAGGACAGAAGGGAGGACACAAGGAAGGAAAGAAGTAAACAAGAAAAAAAAGAAGCAAGAAAGGGGAAAGGAAGAAAGCATACAATGAAGCAATTCCCTTTGCATCCAGATTTTAGTGAGTGGATTAGAGGATTTATTTTGTTTTTGGTTTGCTGACAAAAAAATTAAAGTAGGTTTCAAGATAGGATGGAATAATGCAAGGAAAGAGAAAAAGAGTAAGGAGAGAAGTAAAGGAACAAGTACAGAAGGAAAGAGAAAAAGAGTAAGGAGAGAAGTAAAGGAACAAGTACAGAAGGAACACAAGACAGGAAAGAAAGTAAAAATAAGATGGGAGGATTTCAGAGACAACGCAATAGAGAAAGTATACAGGGAAGGAAATAGGAAGTTAAGACTTTGAGTACAGGGCAATTTGTTTTATAAGTCAACAGGAACAGACAAAAATGTGTACACATCATCTGAGGCGGTCACCTGTATCCTGGACTCATCATACTCCTTCTTTGTGGGTGGGGGTCCCTGGTCGGGGGGCGACGAGGGGCTGGGTGGGGTAGGTTGGGAGGATGTGGCTGTGCTCTGAGGAGCAGCGCCTCCAAACTGAATCAGATGAGACAAAACCAGTCATAACAGTCAGAATAAGATAAAGAGAATTATAAAAAGGAGCTTTGTGTCAGATTCACCTTTTGTGCTCGTTCTTCTCGGTCTCGTGCAATTTTGTCTTTAACCCTTTGTCTGATAAGGATTAAAAAAGTGCCAGTTACTAAGATAGTAAAACCACCATGGTGTAAAGTAAAAATATCAAAACAAGACAGTCTTTCTAAAATTAGCCATCATACTTCATTTTGTTTCATGCTTCTGCTTTGTGCCGTGGCTCTTTTAAAACCACTTGATCCATAAATGTATTATTCATCTCAATGTATATTTAATTGTTTCTTCAGCTACGAATGTTTTAAGAACCTAACCTAGCTAGTTTGTCCTCCATCTTTTCTCTCCTCCGCTGATCCGCGAGTTTCTTCATCTCATCGTCCTGTATCTTTTGCCGTATGTGCTGGAGCTCCTGGCCCTGCCTCCGCCGCTGCTTCTCCCGCTCCACCTCCTCGGCTCGCTCGCGCTCCCGTCTCTCCGCCTGCTTTAGTTGCATCACCTCCTCTAGTCTGAGAAAGCAGGAACAAACCAGACGATAAACATTCCCAAAGGTGGAAAGCTCCCCGCCGTAAAGTTAAAAGCTCCCACCTTTTTACTTGCTCACGCTTCTCCACCTCTGTCATTGGTAGCCTCGAACCATCCGGGTTATCGACGTACATTTCGTCTCCCTCTGCGATTGCTAGAATCAAAACATGACGGCATAGTGACTAAATCTAACCCTTAACAGACACTAACATCATTTAGACACTGAATAAATCAGCTGTTGTATTTACCAACCTTCACCAGTGTCTCCTGCTATCGGCTCCTCAGCACTGGACGGACTGACCGCCTCTCCTCCTAAAACGTTCCCCACCGGAGGCACATAGGGTTCATCGATGTCCGGATCATTCTCATGTTCCATTAACCTGAAAGACACATATTCAAAAATGCACAAAGAACATTCATTCAGTCCTGCAATAAACCTAGATTAGGCTCTTATCTAACGTAAAAGCCACGTGGCCATGTTTGAGATGTCATGTAAAAAAAACAACCACGATTTGTTTTTAAATTAATCGTTGCTTTCTCCCACGTAGAAATTAACCTTAGTTATTCATCTGTTGTTTTTCTGCTTTTACTTGTTCCTTAAAATGAAATATAAAAAGACTACAAACAACTATATGAAACAGCAAAGTTTCTCCTCTTTAATTGATCGCTTTGAAATTACTCATCTCCTCTGGCTTTAACTGCCCTCAGTTTAATACAGACTAAATGATATTTACAATACAAAAAACTTCAATTCGCACACATAAAGAAGTTACTCACAAATTTGACAAATCAAAAATCCTCTTTAGATTTCTACAGCCAAATGTTTAAAGTGTGAAACTGTGACTGACACTAAGAATAGTTAAGCGCAATAGAAATATTAAGCACTAGCAAAAAGAATAGATGAATGTTTATTTTTGATACATATTTTATTTAAAGTTTTAACAACTTCTGTTAAAAAAGTAATAACCAAATATATAAACTTCCATATAGTTGAAACCTAATGTTTAAATATGCTACAAGTAGTAGCAAAACCTTTTCATCCAATTTTAATCATAAAATTAAACCTTTCCAATTTCAGGCTTGTAAAGGATTACCTATATAATTTTTATTTGTTTTTCTGAGTGAGAGATTCGGAAAACACATCTGCTTATTGTCAAAAAAAATTTCCCTTGGTAGTGAGCAAAAGAACGAGATAACAGTTGAAATTAGTTTTTCACCGCACGCCGTCTGGCTCGTCCTCGTCGTTACATTTTATACTTTAAGAATAAAGCCTGCGGAAAAGGATTCTTAATCTGGTTTATTGGAGCCCAAAATCCTTAGAGATAACTTTATGTCCCTTTTCACACTGATGTCAACGCTTTCTTTTTTCTTTTTTTTTTATCTGTCTACAAACGTTTAGCCTACTTCAAGTTGTCAGAGTGAAACTGAAACAAAAAAAAGCATTTAATCAAAACAAACGTATATATAAAAACAACTTTGCTTGGATAGCTTTTATTTATTTATTTTTAAACTTGCTAAAGATATCCGTCTTTTTAAATGAGAATCCTTTTTTTTCTTCTTTTCTCCAATTCAGAAACTATTTCAAATGCCCCAAATTCGATTAATAAGAAAATAAAAAGTGATGAATAAAGAAGCATGAACATGTGAGTAATGGTCCCATGATCAGCCTGTACCATCTGTTCGGTTTCAAAATTTATTTACACTGAACAGACTTTTAAAAAAAAGTCTGTTAAACTGAAGCCAAATTTAACTGAACGTGAAAATCAATTCTTGGCCTCAAAAGTCTGAGCTGCTGAGACTTGCAGTAATACTCACCAGTCCATGGCTTGCTCTATCCCCTGGTTTCCAGTGTTGGCCACAGCTTTCTCCCTGAAGAAGCCAGACAGAGGAGAAGTTACACAGCCTTATCTTTCAGCTCATATCTGTGCTGGAGATCCTCACTCACGCTCTGTTCCTGCCAAAGCCCATCTCCAGGAGGCTCTCCAGTGTTGTCAGCTCTGCCATTTTGACCTGAAACAAGCAAGTTGGCTGTTTCCAGAATCACTGCCTGACAAGAAAAAGGGACATTTGAATAACTCTTTTAAAATTCCCCCAATGAAAGTAAGACACATTCACAATATACTGGAAATAAAACGCTGGGAATAAATATTAGCCTCTCTCTCTAAGCAGCCGCTGGTTAGCATTTCCATTCATGCTAACGGCTAACGTTAGCATGAATGCCGCTAACGAAGCTACTTATTCTGGCTATAACCAATAAAATCATCTTTATATAAATGGTTCTTACTAAATATCACTCTAGTGTGTCAAATAAAGATAACAACGGGGTTTGTGTTGCGTTAGAAGAGTAAATATCTGAGGAACCAGCCAGGCTCCTTGTTGTCTACTTACACAGCAGCCTGCTGCAGCGGTTCATTTGTACGGGAAACCGAATGGGACAAAAAGGGAGCCACGCGAAATCAGGCTTTTTTGGTTTTCTTTCTTTTCAAAACAAGTGATTTAGATTCAAACAAACAAAGCAACATCGATATTTGTTTAAAAATGTATGTAGATTAGCGGCACTGGTTAAAAAGAAATAAAAGTAAGTTATTATATATTGCCCTTGGTCTCTCTTTTATCCTGGAAAGAAGATAATGAGGTTATACCTTTTACTTTTTATTTTAGGTTCGCTTTCTGTAGGCCACAATCACAAAATACAAATAATATTCCTTAAAATGTTATAACCCAACTGTGACAAAACAGGAAATGATTCAATGACTATTAATACTTATAAAGGCGCCTCCCTCTATTAGTGTTTAAGTATTTTTATTTTTATATAGGGAGGATTTTTTTTAAATGTGGGAGTCCCTATAGATATACAAAGCTATCTGTAGCTCTGCAACATTCCAATTGCAAATGAGCCTAAATTTGTTGAATTTAAAATGAGTCATCCTCACAAACCCTTCCCTTTTGGACATTAGAAAATACTACATTTTTGCTAATCAACATCAAACATGCACTCCCAGTTTAAAGCTGTCTAAAAAAACTGCATTACCATACAAGAAGAAAAAAAATTGATCTAGAAGGTAATATTAAACCATATCTAATAGTTTGTGTGGATTCAAACCCTCTTATATAAATTATAAGATTGCTTTTGGCTTGGATGATTTGATCCTATTACCCAATGTACATTGGTGTTCAAACTATATAATTTACGGACTTGTATGTGCGGGATGGATCTGTTACATATTTACAGTAAGTGTAATGATTAATTTTCTTCTCCCCCACACAGTCTTAAGCAGCTCCTAGTCACGAGTTCAACCATTAAACAAAACTTTGCTTTCAGCCACTGCCTGATTTTTCTTTCAAACGTTTAATCATAAATCTTCATCTAAGTTTTCCTCCCACTTGTATTAACTTGCAGGGTTAACATGGTAAGTATGAACTTTATTCATTTATTTATTATCTACGATCAAAGCTTATTTTATGAATGCATCAGAATTTTTGTATTTATTTCTGTTTGAAACTTTAAGTTGTTACCTGACTCTGTGTGGTTTACTTGCTTATAGTTCACTTTTTTAGCATTACAAAATAAGTTTTTAACATGACTTTAAACTGGGAAATTTAAATTTTCACAAAAAAGAACAAAGGGGCTTTTTATATGATGCTGAAATTTAAGTTTATCAGGTTTGATCTTTTCCAGTTTGAAGTGTTTTATCCTTGGAAAAAAGAACTGGATTGCTTTATTTTTAATTGGATTTCTTTGAACATAATATTCAGTTAAATTATAAATTGGGAGATACTTCAATTGTTTTCTAAATATTTTTGAAAATGTTGCAGTTTATTTTTTGTTTATCATAGTTTTTGTATGCTTATTAAACTTTTCACATTGGAAACTCTGAGTACAGATGGGCAAAGGTGAAGGCTAAAATAGGGATGAAGGTCTTTTTTTTGCCCATCTACAAATTACTTTATGGCTTTGTTTTTATTTCTCTTACAGATGAATGATAGAGGGTCAAAGTTCACCAAGGATAAGTCAAATCAGAGTTTGAGAAATAAATATGAAGAAGGGCAAAGAAACAGTCCATTATTTAAATGAAAAACTATTTTTAACATGTAAAAAGATGAATATAATTTAATTAAAATGTAAGTTTTTCTGCTACAAAGCATCTTGCTCTTAACACGTTTATGCTTCAGTTGAGTGATTTACCTTGATTTTATTGGAGTCAAAGGGTGGAATGTAATCTCAGATGCTGTAAAAACTGAGATTAAATTTATGATGCCTCAATTATATTTTATCGAGCCTGGCTCCAATCACACGAGGGATTTAATTTAGGACCAGCAGTAAAAGAAATAAGAGCGGCTTCGTGTGATTGGCACGTTAAGACAAAAGAGGGCAGCATTTTATCGCTCAGACTCTCCAAGGTAAACCTTTTGAAGTTATATAGGTTCCAGAGGTTATATTTAAAGCAACATTTAAATGCCATCTAATCAGCACTCCTGCTTTGACTGCTGCTTTGACTCTGTCATCAGATGTTAGCAGCAGACTGGGCAGTTCTCGGGGGGATGCCTCAGGGCTCTTTGTTCGGGTTTGTCAGCTGTGTTGTTTCTGTGGGTCTCGCCAGCTGTAACAGCATCTCCATTTGGAAAAGACTCTGGTATCCAGTGGTGCTGCTGTTATCTGTGGAGGGATGCCTCTCTTCATTGAAACCCTGCAGCACAGAAGTCCTTCTGTTCACTCTTTTTAAAGTTTGACACACTTTTGTTTTACTTTAGAACAGGTTGTTTCTATTAAATAAAATCTATTATGTAAATGTAGTTAAGATGTCCGCAGTGGGTGGAAGCTGCTCTACAGAGATTTAAAAGATGCCTTTTGAGTATCACAAATGCTTTCTATTTTAATACATTTGCAATAATAAAATAAAACATTCTTTGCATTTTGTAGGGTATTGTGTGTAGAATTTTGAGAAAAAAGATCAATTTGTTACAACCTGCAATAAGACTAAATAATAAAAAAATAAAAAATAAAGCTCCGTGAATACTTTCCAGATAACTTGATGCTCAATCCTGTATTTTATTGAGATGCAGCTGAATACTGTATGTGAATACAAACACAATTCCTATAAATGGTAAGAGGTTTCCTAGAATAAATGTTTTCCACAAATGCAAAATCCCCAACGTTAACAGACTATCACAGATGATGACTGAGAGGATTTGGTTACAGTACAAATAGAAGTAAAACCAAAAGTGAAATTAGACTTTTGGATTACAGCTCCAGTGGGCAATTCAAATAAACCAGTTGAAAGCAAAAGCAAAAGCAAAGCACAGCACAACTAATTGTGTCACAATTGTTATAAATTATTTAACACATCCAATTTTTTTACAAAATTATACCTATGCATATGTTTTTAGAAAAAACATGTGTAAAGGTCAGTTTAGACACAAGGTCAATCACACAGTCACATTCAAAATGTGTTTATCTCCACCCACAACAAAAAACAAAACAAACAACAACAACAATAACAAAAAACACACAAACACAGAAAAGCCAACACCAGTCTTATCAATAATGAAATAACTAAACACAAATATATAGAAATACATACAAACGTAGAATCAGTTTTAATGATGAACCTTAAACTGTCTTGGTAACAGAAACCGAGATAGACCGCACATATCAATGTTGATGGAAAGTGATTTTATCATATAGTACACAAAGATGTGTCTTTTTAAAGCAGACATACACACATAATTTCCAGTAAAACAAATGGATCAGGGTCTACACTTCCACAGACATGGAAAAGTGTATTTTATTACTCCTAAGAAAATCATTGAAAGAAGCTGTGTAATTTGGTAATATAAAATAAAATTGAAGAAAAAAAAAACTATATATACCATTTACCTTAAAGGAAAAAAAAAAAGATACATTTTTACATCTTACTACCTTAAATGTAAAGCTTTAAAATCCTACTGCATATTTTTCTAAAATAAATCTTGGTACTTTGAATGTTAAGGATAAATGATCAAGCTTACTTTCTAGGTCATATCTATATACTTGTAAAATAGCTTCCAGTATGTTTTATTATTTTTTGTTTGTAAAGTGTTTAATAACTTAGGACTTAATTAATAAAAAATAAAAAATAATATTATTCAAGTCTTGACCACATCAATGCAAGCCAAAGTCAAAATTAAGCAACATCTTAATGAGTGTTTGGCTTCTATGTATCTCAGCAGGTCTATAAATGAGGAAAAACCACACCTATATTTGAGTCATTTTGAGATGTGTAACTAATAAAACAAACTGCTGTAATAATTAACATTAAATACCATTAAATACATTTAAGCCATGCAACTCCCACCAACAGTTATTCAGCAAACTCGTTGTTGAATTGATTACGATTTCACTTGTAAATGTTAACTTTGTAACTTTGCCCAAAATTGTGGTTAAATTAATTATGAAATGAAAACTTCCTCCCTTGGCACGAAGACGTGGCGCATTGGTTTTAATTAAATGTTACATCAGCCTGCCATACACCTGTTGTGGAACGCATATTGATTAGTTTTATTGTGAAGGAGCACTTCCGGTTGATGGTGGCTATTAACTGACAGACGTTAAGACAGCAGCTACTTTCAAAGAGGTTGTCTAACGGTTTTTTTCCGCACTCCATTTTTCTAGCTTCGGCTAATTCGACGCTAACGTCCTCCAGATTTGAGGTGGAGCGCCGGTGGGTGTGTTGAACCGACTTAAAAGTCCGCCAGAGGAAGGAAAGCCCTCCCATTAACGAGTGCGGCTCATAGTGCGTGGCCGCCGGTAAGCTAGCGAGGAGGGTGGGGACTAAACTTCATAGACCTCGCCCCAGTCGTCGTCTCACTGCAGCGCGCTGGCAGCTAACCTCCGGGTCGGCGTGAGAGACAGAGAGTGAGAGCTCAGTTTAATTAGCTGTAAGGTGAAAAACTAAACAGCAAAAATGTTCAGAAAGACCTTGAAGAAAGACCCCGAGCTGTTCCAGAACGTGTCGGAGGGACTGCGGAAGCTCTACCGAACCAAGCTGTTCCCGCTGGAGGACACGTATCGATTCCACGACTTCCACTCCCCGGCGCTGGAGGACGCCGACTTCGACAACAAGCCCATGGTGCTGCTGGTCGGCCAGTACTCCACCGGAAAGACCACGTTCATCAGGCACCTGATGGAGCAGGACTTTCCCGGGATGCGCATCGGCCCGGAGCCCACCACGGACTCTTTCATCGCGGTGATGCACGGCGAGCAGGACGGGGTGATCCCGGGTAATGCCCTGGTTGTGGACCCCAAGAAGCCCTTCCGGAAACTCAACGCTTTTGGAAACGCCTTTCTAAACAGGTAATGTTTCCCTAAAATGAACTTTAAAGCCCTCAAAAAAAGAAAGAAAAAAATCCGTGTGAGTGTTTTTCATTTAATGGTATAATATACCCCCCTCCTACACACACACACACACTTCAAGTTCTGACACGCACCACACCTTTTTTTTAGTGCTATTGAGCAACCTTTGCTGCAGGGATCAAGAGTGTGTGAGGGTTTTCTTTCATCATCCTTAAATAATGCCCATAATGTCAGTAGACAGGTGGAAAGTCCACCTGTCTGTGTAAAGAACAAGGTGCTTTCCAATAACCCGATCAGACTTAACCATGCTCTTTCGCTTTGGTATAAATGTACACCAATAGGTCCTTTTTTTTAAGCTTTTAAAAGGTCAAAACAGACTTGATCCTTAAAAAAACAAGCTTGTTCTCTTGAACACACAACTATGCAGCTTGGCTACATGCTGACCTTGTTGTGTCCTCTTTAAGGCAGGGCCATGAGTTTCTCCTCCTGCTAGCTCTATAATTATTTCAACACAAGCCAGCTCCAATAAGTAAGACTTTAAAATGTACGGCTGCTGTTCAAAAATGGTATGGTAGCTGTCTTTAAGTCAGCTAAATGCACTTCGTTTTGAAGACTCTGTAAGCTGTACAACAGAAATTCCTTTTAAAGTTAGTTAATTTACGTTGATTACTTGTATTAGGACCGTATGTTACTTAAATGTTTAATCAAAAATGATTACTCTGTCAGATTAAGCTGTCTTAGTTTTGACTAAAACTTTTCACTAAGAACTTGGTTAAGTATTTTCATCTTTACTGACACAAACATCTGAATAAGGTCATATTTGAAACCATCATGTGTTAAGATGATCGTTCATTGTTTGTGGGATTTTGTCGGAAAACCGGCAGAGAAAGCCAACACCTTTTAAAACTAGCTTGTCATAAAGGGTTAAAGGACTACCTCTCAGTTTATTGTTGTGAAGTTAGAAGATGTTTTGTCTTTGCTAAACATCTTTCAATATCCAGGTTCAGGTTATCCAGGTTCTTGAACATTCTCAAGGACTTCCCAAAGGATTATCAGTGGATTTTCCCGTTATGAATGACTTTAGTCTCTCCAGACGCTCCAGGGAGTCAGAGGCGCTTCCCAGGTCAAGTTTCTTTGAACTTACCAACACAAATGAACATTACTTATTAGGAATAATCCTAAAGCTATTAAAGGTATGACTCTGTTCGCCTAAAGGCAAAACACCTAATCCTGTTATACAATATGTGGATTTCTTATGACCTCAGACATCCTATAAGGTGTCGTCACTTCCTGGTAGAGGATGTGGGAATCTCCCACCGGCCCCCTGCTAGATAATGTCACCAATGGAAACATCCAGCGTTTTATCAGGCTAAAAGACAGATTTTGTTTAGAGTTATCGCAATCTTAATTTGCTGTCAACTTCAGATTGTTTGGTTGTTGCCAAGAGCTAAAGGGAGATAAACACTCAAGTTGGGACTTGCTCAGTTTTCCTATCTGTTGACATTCCTTCCTGGAATTATGTAGTGTTTTCCTTATCTTCTGTAAAAGCAAGCATCTGCCATCATTCACAATGTGAAACGTGTAATAATTATATTCCACATATCACTTTTAAGGGCTAGGAAGTGCTCAGTTTTATCGGCCATTTTTCAGCGCTCTGACTTTATTAAACACTAGAGAGGAAAGCAGATAAGGCTTTGTGTAAACAGTGGCTTATTGTTTATTGTCACATCATTTGTCAAACTGTTGGGCCGACTGCTTTCACATTATGCAGTTTTATTGGAAGCCAGTCGTATCTCTGTCTCAAAATGATATTAAACTAAAGTATGTGGGTTTTCCCTTCAATATTGCAAACCTAAATACGTTTAAATGGTACTTTAAGTAAAATGTTTGTTTAAAAACTTTGGGCTAATTTAACATCATGCTTCATCTGACTCTGACAAATTTAGACGGAGTTTAGGGTCGATTTATTTCCGAATCAGGAATGTAGTTTGTTTTAAATGGAGCTATCAATATGGTAAATTGTACCTGAAACCTTAGTCTCTCCGGGGCAATGGAGAGATCCCCTGACACATGCTAGACCAATCAGTTCTCTTAAAACCGTCCAGAACTAGGATTGGGCGATATACATGTAAAATGTTATATCTTGTTTCCTGTACAGATAAATCTGTATCATCATTCCTATTCAGTAGGAGTTGGTTTTGTGGTATATGTCATTTAACAGATCTATTGGTGGTGAAGTTGCTAATATACAGTTTCAGGAATTCTATACACGTATAACATATGTGTATACAATGCTGGTAAGTATTGGTTATCAGCTATAACAGCAGTATTAATATCGGATATCGATTATGGGCCACAATTTTCAAATCGGTGCATCCCTAATATCTTGTGGTTGTATCATGATAACAATAATTTAACACAAATACTATTCATGGAAAACATACCAATTTAAAACAGACTTCTTTAGGACACCAGTTAAATAAGGAATTGATTTAGTTTTCATCATTAAACCGCACAAAAAGCATTTAATCATGTGTTTTATTTTTTTATTTACCAATACTCCAATGTGATGATGAATTGCAACCCTTAGTACGATGAACTAACTTTCTAGAACATATCTGAATTAAGCTCGTAATAAAACACCCTGTCCTATGTTGATTATTTTTGCATCCACTCTGGGATTAATCAAAACCATATGACATGTATAGAAACTCCATGATAAAACATCCTTCATGACGGATACTTTCAAATTAAATTTTTTTTTTTCTTTGTTAGGTTTGCGTGGAGTGGGTTTGTCCAACTAATATTTTACACATTAATCTGTTTGCAAGCCTTTCTTGACACATTAATTATGATTGGTCCTTCAGCTCCACCTGTTTCTTTGGAAAATACACATATCAAGAGTCGAAGGTCAAAGTTGTGTTTGTTTCAGCTGGTCTAGTGAAGAAATATTTCACTTAGAAAAATACTTAACGTTGAGTCAGAGACTGCTCTAGTCGTGCTGATTTATCTGAGGTGGTTGTGGAAAATCGAGGATCAGACTCTTAATGGGCTGAGTTGATGAGATTGTGATGTCGGCCCTGGCGTGCAGCTTTTAACCATAGTTATTCAGTCTGCAGATTAGCGTTAACTACCAGGCTCATGTGGCTCTCACCTTCAGTATAAGCAGTTATTTATGAAGAGCATAAACAGAAATCAGTCTTGAGATTCTCCCACCTTCAGCATTCTCGTAGTTGGTCCAGTTTAGGATGATTTCGATGATCTTTTTTTGTTTATTCTCAGAATAAACTTTATGGTACTTGTACAGCTTGTGACACGTGTACATGTTTTTTTAAATTTTTTTTTTTACTTTTAAGCAGTCCTAGGGGCCCCACCAGTGTATTTCTGTGTTTTCTGTAAGCAGTTAGTAAGTAAAACCAGAGTCAGCAAAGCTCATGTTCCTCTCCGGCCCACTCTGTCCGGCTCCGTCTTGTCCTGTTTTTCCAGGACGCTGACTGCGCTCTTTACCGAGGCCGGGCCAGAACCTAGTGAAGCCTCACGGTGTGGGTTTTAAACAATATACTCAAAGATCAGATTTTTTTTTTGATTTTTTTTTTTTTTTTTGAGGAAACAAATGTGCAAAATTACTACAATAGTAACTTTTCTGGTGGTGTTCCCATTGCAAGAGACAGCCGCACAGTTTTCTCTTTTTTTAAATGAGACTGAGGTCACGATGAGAGGAAGGTTGAAGGTCAGGAAGCCCGTCTCAGGCCAGAAAGGATGTTAAATGTTTTCCTTTGTCCTCATGCTGAACCGTCCTCGGTGAAGATTGCTCTCCAGCTTTTCTGATACACGATCACGTAAAAAAGTGGATACCTGTCTGCACATTTGTTTCTGACCGCGTTGCCTCAGGCTGAGCTGAACAGTTTGTCCTGGAAAATCTGCTTTTGTCAGGAGAGACGTTTCGACGGAAAACCCGACCAACCTCCAAATAAATGTCATTTGATAAAAGATCCGAGAAAGAGGAGAAAAAAAAACTGGACACGTATCTTCTCCTGACAGAATCACTGAAAGGTGACACCACCGTTCAGCTCTCACTGTTAGAAGCCATTTTCCTATGTAGATCTTCCCATTTCCCCTTTGGTTGTTGGAGCAAATCTCTGTTTTTGGTTCGTAGTGTTCATGCGGTCGCAGCAGGAATGTGAAAGCGAGGTTTTCCCGGTCTTATGACCTGGTGCCTCTGAGCTCACGCTGTTAGTATTGTTTCTGTTTGGCCGAACGGGGCAGCAGAGTGAGACATAATACTCCCAGCTATGGGGTTTCCTAACAATCCACCTCTTTGTCCGTAGTCGGGTTTGTATGAAAAGAGTCATCTCCTCCTACGCTTTGTGACATTTAAGTGTTTGTTCTTCCAGGTTAGGTTTCTGTTTGAGAGTGCAACATCTCTTTAAGGTCTTACAGCCCTGTGAACATCCCGAGGCCCACCCCCGTAGTAAATCATGCTGATTAGCGAAGGAGCCAGGCATGCAATTCTATGGTCTATCCTCTGTTTTTTTCATATTTTGCATATTTATCGTCCTTGCATCAATGCAGTTCGCCAACAACTTTATGCTGCTTGGAAAATCCGCTTCGGGGTGTTGTCTGGCTTTGTTGCAGGCACCATGCGCAAAAGTTTCAACTTGAGCTCATTAATCAGTCAAGCTTGATTGATGTTTGCGCATTGGCTCTTTATGACTATTTATACCTGAAACATTAGATCCTGGGAAAGTCTGGTTTAATTTGTGTTTTGGAGTTGCCTAGCCTAAGGACCCAATATGAAATAATCTACAAAAAAACTGTAAAATGTCATGATTTCTATAGCAATTGCTTATAATATAAATGTAAGACAAAAACAGACCTAAAATTAACCTTTAGTGCAGTTAATTACTAAATGTGAATTAATACCTGTTATGACATTGCTTAGATAAAAATAGTATTGAAAAACTTACCAAGAAAAGAGTTTTCCATCTCTTATTCATAAAATATATTAATAACCTTCACACAGAGACTAAGTGGGTGTTGCTGAATAACCTCATCATGAATGGCAAGTTTATGCGTAAACCTCACTCGACTGGTTTTCTGCCCACATAACGCTCTCTCTCTCTCTCTCTCTCTCTCTCTCTCTCTCTCTGATTTTGTTTTTGTCGTACTCTTAACATACTTTTCTTCTCTCCTTTCTGTCTCTCTCTGCCGTTCAGATTCATGTGTGCTCAGATGCCCAATCCCGTCCTGGAAAGCATCAGCATCATCGATACGCCTGGAATCCTGTCTGGAGAAAAACAGAGGATAAGCAGAGGTCTGCTTCTCTCACACACACACACTTACAGATACGTTATGTTTCTCCATCTTTTCATTGACTTTCCATTCGACTTCCGTTAGTTTTTACTTCTAGCACTAAATTGAACCATTACAGTACATAAAATTACATAAACTCATATAAAAACGTATTCCTAAAACACTGCTCCTTAAATAGAAGGCAAATCACGAACATTTGCTTGTGTTTACTGTGAAATTCAAAATCCCCACAGTATTGAAATCGGATAGTCTTGCACAAACGCAAAATAAACCAAGAGGAAGTGTTTTTATATTTGTCCTCCTTTGCTGAGAACTTTTTTTAAATGTTTTTAGTTTTGCTTGCAAAGTACTCCTGCAAATAAACTGTTGCAGCTCGCCCCATCAAACCTGTATTTAACAACTCTGACACCCTTGAGGCTCAGCAAAACAGGTTCATTTAAATGTGACAGAGGCCCTAAAACAGGCAGAAACACTTTAAAGCTCATTTCCTGCCTATCTACAGACAGGCTTGTATGGCATCATTCATATGTGAAGGTATCTATTCCGCTCTTTGTTCATCAACCAAAGGGGAAATCTTGGATTGTGATGCTATTTGGTTATTTTGCGCTTTAGTGTTTATCATGTCTGGGTTTTTTTCCGGTGCGCTGTTTAAATAAACTAGTTCATACTTTCCACAGGCCTCCTACAACTCTGTGACCTGTGAGGTCAATACTTGCGTATGTTTTCAGTTTATTTTGAGTGTTTTTAAAAAAGGTTTGGTGATCTTACAAAATACAGGGAGAAGATAAAAGTAAAGCTGGACAAAGCTTCTGCTTCTTGTACCTGATTTTCAGTCCGTTTATGAGGAAACGCACGTAGAAGCAATGACGTTGTTTTTTGTTCCCTTGTTGTAGGAAGTGAAATGAAATCTCCATCAGTCCACTCTAAATGACTCTCCCTGATTTCCCAGAGGACGAAACAAGATGCTAGAATTAAAAGGGAGTCATGCTAGTCAAGGAGATTATTATGATATATCAATTTAAAGTTGTGTATTGTGTACTTTAGATGAAGATGGAAATTAAGAGGTAAAAAAATGTATGGTGTTTTTTAATATTATCCCTCAGAAGGTGCCCGGATAGATTGTTTGTGTAATAAGCTGAAAAAAATGTTGAAGTTCACATGGGCGTGAGGACTTTGATGAGGCGCCGTTTTTAGACACTTCTGCTTAAAGGTCACTTTGGATTAAAAGTGAGTTTTTAAGTTCCTTAATTTTAGAAGATGTCTGTTTTTTATGCGTTCTTTTTGTGTTTTGCTTGCATTCTTAAAGACACACAGAATACCCAATAATACTTATGGATATTTGGCTTTTAGGTCAAACTTATACTAAACATAAAAGATGAACCTACCCCAGTCTCCAGCAGCAGTTCATTATTGACGTATGCATTTTCCTCCACCTTGATGAAGTCAGGCCCATGGCGTTTATGCAGAGGAGCTTTGACTGGATTAATTGTGTTAATCAGGTGGTACTAGGTTCTACCTGCAGCATTTGCAGTGTAGCGCAGGTTTGACTAGACCGGGAGATCCCAAGTCCAGTCCTCAACAAATGCTGTCCTGCAACTTCTAGAGCTTCCCTGAATCAAACCGCTGAATTTGTTTAGGAGTCTGTACGTAGCACACAGGACTGGTAACGAGACATTCGTGAACAACCGGGGGAGGAGTGTTTAAACCCCTATTCTGATGGAGACGGGAAATCTATTGTTCAATTCTGTGAATTTTGTCATTAAGCTCCTTGTTAGAAAACAGCGAGCTCTGTTAAAAGAAAACAAAAGCAAAAAATAAAAGTGAGCATGCAACAGTTTACAGTAGGTCACATTAAGTTCACCTTTAAAGGTTGAAGTTCAGTTCCTCCTGACATTTTGACCTAAAAGCCAAACGTCACAAACTTTTTTTTAAATTGTTTGTATGAAAACATATCCATGATCCAAACGCTTCGTGTGAATGAAGAGACTGGCCCAGGTTGAGGTGACCTTCTCTGATTGGAAAATCCAAGTGTTCCTCTTCCTACATACTTACACATTTGTACTCTCAACGAGACATTCAACCTTGCCTGAGTGCATCTCCGTCTCTGTATGTGTATAAACATGGATACAGTAGGCTGATCCACAGACGTACTGTACGGTCTGTCAGTCATAAACACACGTGATTAGAGAGTGCAGCTCATCCGTGACGGGCAGACGCCTTTAATTATTCAGCTTCACATCGGTTCTGGTCCGGACTGTCTCTAACCTGTCTCGTATATTTCAGCAATGATTGATTCTTAAGTCACAGTGGCGAAAACTGTAAAGTCATAAATGCTTCCCTCCTGTTGAGAAATTGTCAACGTGCTGTTTTTTGATGAGGCCAGCATGTACGCCTCAGTTCTAGTTCCTGACTAAGCTGTAAAGTTACTAAAAGTTATTAAAACTGTAATTTTTGCAGAACTATCTATCCCATAGTTACCTCTGATGACTCTGCAACAATGGCCTGAAGAAGCCCTTCAGAGGAAACGTTAAAAATTAGATATTCTTTGATGCTTGTTCAAGATTTTTTTGGGGGGACCCAGATGATTCTCTCAAATGTTGACTGTAAATACATGTCAACAGGTCTTTGCACCTGCATTAAACTGACTCGACAGTAAACATGCCAATGTGAAAGTAAAACCGATAAATGACCTTTAAAATTTTGTCAAGTTTCCCAAGTTAAAGTACGACAACGACTGATGTTTCCCGGGCTAAAAGTAAATGTTATTTTCTTAAACTAGGGACGCATCAACATAAGAATTTGGGCCCGGTTTCTTAGACTTCTGTGTTGCTTCTTTGCTTTACTTTAAACACCCCACAATCCTG
Source organism: Orestias chungarensis (assembly GCA_032876305.1). Classification (NCBI taxonomy): domain Eukaryota; kingdom Metazoa; phylum Chordata; class Actinopteri; order Cyprinodontiformes; family Cyprinodontidae; genus Orestias; species Orestias chungarensis. The sequence goes on from JAVLVB010001163.1 coordinate 456,603, forward strand.
CAATATCTCGTTGTCGCTGTCACAATGATCAAACATGAAGCACACAACCAAGGCCTCCCTTCCCACTCCGAGACAGAAATGAATGTAGGTTGTTACGATCAGCCCGGTTTTACTTAACAGATCAATGTTTACGTTGATATGAGCGTCCATCCACATTTGTTATGATCTATATGAATCATTCAGACAGTTACGCTGTGTTTCAAATACATTTTCTCAGTTCCAAGTTGAAACTTGGATCCTAAAGAGAAATCCAACCAAAGTCGCAGGGTTTCGGTTCCAACCAGATTACCCAAAATAACACTTTATGTTCACACAAGGAGCCCAATATTAAGGCTATTTTATTAACTGTACTGTCTCACGTCAAACTTAAGGAATATTAAGGATCTTTTTATGAATAATTAACCTCTTTACACTATTTTCAGAATTAGATTTCTCTGTGAGCTTTCACGTCTTGTCACTAAAAATTTATTTAACAACTCAGTTGAGAGATTAAAGCATCGTGTTGGTGGCTGATTTTTGTATCTGAAAGAGCCAAGCAGGAAACGACAGAAACTGCTCTGATCTGGAAAAAGTCAAAGCTCTGCTGATATCTTAACTCTACACTTGTTATAAAAACATGAACCAACACCATAAACGGGTGTTTTTAAGACTGACGTTGGTTTTTTTGATCATGAGTTCCTGGTTTTATCTCATGTCCCTGCAGTCAGGCTGCTGGTGGCCTCTCTGCTGTTGGTGCTATAAGCAGGTCTGGGCTTCGGCAGCTGTCTGTTCGATTCGTTGAAGTGGGTTTATAAACTGGCTTATCATGCGTTCCACCGACTGCCCTTCTGGGATGTCTGGCTTTAAAGACTCCCGTTCATTTCCGTTGACTCTCCTCTGTTAGACTAGCAGCTGCTGGAGTCTCATGTCTGCTCAAAGTGCAGCTGCCTCCTACGTTGCTCTCCTCTGTTTAGTCTCCTGCTTTCACTTTCACTCATCCACACCTCGCCCCTCTCCCCTATGACCGCTCTCCACGTTTTTCTTTCTGATGGGATGTATTCAGACGAGGACAAAAGCGAGCCGCACTGGAATGTGTGCGCCGCAGATGTGGCGGCGATTGAACCGGAGCCGAGAGGAGTTTTTAAAACGGCTGTATTCTTTTATGATCAGATGATACGCAGTTACTCGTGAAAACCCCGCCTCCTGACTTTTCGCTGAGCGCAGGCCTGGTACCCTGACTTTTAGTGCGAACTCTGTAATGCGTCATTGCAAACCTCACCACCATGGCTTTTTTTTTTATCAAACCAGCTCATTTCTTATTTTTCAATGTAGTACTATCAAAGTCTTTTAGGCCCAAAAGAAAGCTCTGTTTCAGTAGAGTTTCTCTCTTTCCAAAGGACAATATACAACAGACAGGTTGTATATTGACAACTCAGGCCTTCTCAACACCTAGGCAGGTATCTGAGTAAACAAATAGATTTTTGTGGTTTTGGCCTTTAATCTCCATGAAAACTCCTAAAAACTGTTATTAAATCTTAGATAGAAGATTTTGAAATTGTGTGTATAATTGGAAAAAAATTTGGGAACCTGCATTTGACCCTGCAAGGAAAAATAAAGAACTGACTTCCCAAATGCGACGGGTGTTTTTGATTGCAATGAGTTGACATAAAAAGACATATATAGAGGTTCTGATTTAACGTTGCTTGAAACATTTTCTGTGTTGTATTTGTGTGTTTTCTGTGGATAATACTTTTCTGAAAAGGACTCTGTACAATATGTTTTTGTTTTATTTTTTAAAAACTATTAGGTCTTATATTATTATATAATTTATTTTTTATAAATGCCTGTACATTTGGACAACACAAACAGAGGAGAAGTGAACTCTGCACATCACATTGTCCTCAGAGCTAACAGTTTTAACTTTTTCTAGCTCTATTCTGTTGTGTTAGGTTACCTACCGGTAATTAAACATTTAGTACGTAAAGATCTATTCCTTTCCCTAAACATATCACTGGATCAACATGACTTTAGAACAGACTGCATATGTAATTTTATAAAGCTTACATGTGATCAACCAACACAAAGTTTCAGATAATTGCTAGGTGGATTCAACAAAAGACAAAACGCATTGTTTTGAGTAGTTTAAATAGAAATCTGAAAGGTTTCATACGCATTTTAATTCAACCCCTTTACTCTGATGCCTCTAATAAAATCTTGGGCTGCACAATGAATTGCTAATATGTTGTTCTTTCAATTCTCAGTGTGCGCAAAATTCAAATCTCAAAGGATTGTTTTGGGTGCAATAAATGTATTGGAATGTTTTTTTTTTGTGTTTTTTTATTTTTAGGATTTCTGAAATGTAGTTTTTCATTCACATGCAATATTTAGGCAGTCGGGCAGAGACTCTCAGCAACAGAAGCTTCACATTACCAAGAGTCACATTGAGTAGTTAGTACAAACTAGAGAGGTAAGAAGAAGACTGACATCTATCGCACCTGAAATCAGCATTGCAGGATTTTCTAATATTGTGCAGCCCTGGTGTGCACTTTAAACATCTTACAGAAAACGTTTTAAAAAGTCATTTTAAACATTTTTGACAAAAGCAAGTTTTTTACTTGATTGGTCAGAGAAGCAGTCGAGAGGTTCTGGCTAACGTTTGAGAAGTTGCATAGATCTGCAGCTTTGGCAGTAAAGTCTGTTGCCATGATGATTGTGGGTTGTGCACTCTACAAGTAAGACATTAATGTAAAAGGAGCAAAACAAAAGCTGTTGTTAAAGGTAAAGCATTAAAAAGTCCCGTTTTCCTTTTAAACCCAACAAGGACTAGAGACCAAACCTGTTGTTTTTGACTGAGATCAAGAAGTTCGCATGGAGGAAAGTGTGACATGGCAGTAGTGGTATCATGCTGCGGGTGAGGTTTTTCTTCTACAGGGACTAGAAGCCTGGAGGTAAATGGAGGGCAGCCAAGAGGAGGCAGGATAATGGAAAACATGCAGCAAAGGGCAGAATGAAACGGTTTAGATCGGCTTCACTGAACATCAGCTATGTGGGAAACCAGTATGGGGGAAGATTTCAGTCTCAGTTTTGTAACTGCATAGAAATATAACTTTACAAAGCAGCAACCGCTTCATCATAACCAATCCAAAATAAAGGACTCACGCGTGCCGCTCCTCTTCTCCCCAGGCTACGACTTTGCGGCCGTGCTGGAGTGGTTCGCGGAGCGCGTGGACCGCATCATTCTCCTGTTCGACGCCCACAAGCTGGACATCTCGGACGAGTTCTCCGAGGTGATCCGGGCCCTCAAGAATCACGAGGACAAGATGCGCGTGGTGCTGAACAAGGCGGACCAGATCAGCACTCAGCAGCTGATGAGGGTCTACGGAGCGCTGATGTGGTCGCTGGGAAAAATCATCAACACGCCCGAGGTAAACGCCGTCTGAGGCCATTTCAGGGGCAATTATTCAAGAGAGTATTTAAATTTAATTTACCTCTACTGTATTTTTAAGTTTTAGTTTATTTTATACCTAAAGTACAAGTGTAGTAATAGCTTGACACATTTGGGCTTATTTAAACTTTAAGTGAAAGTGTTGGACCATATTTGGAAGATTTTGAATGGGAAGATCTTTTCCAGTAAAGAAGATGAGTAGACCCTTGTTTTCTGACATTTGTGATTTATTCCCTTTACTGACATTGATAGCCCCATCGTAATGAAAGCGAAAAACAGTTTTGTAAATACCACCTTTTTCAATTCCCATGTCCCGTCATGTGACAAAGTCTTATGACTCTTCCTGACCGTCGAGTTAATGTTTGATCTAGACCCACATTCATCAACGGATCCCGGAGAAACCTTTGGATCTTGCAGATCATTATTCATTGACTTTCATGCGGCCTTGCATTGAGACATTATCGCAGGAAACGAAGCACAAACCGAAAAAACACTACTATACTTTATTTTTACCTCCACTTACATCCTAACAGTCTGGCAGCACATTGTGTAACATCCTATTTGCAGCTTTTGTTTGTTCGATGTTCAACAGCTGTACCCTGTTCAAACATTTCCTCCAGTGTGTGACCAGATAAGAGTAACTTGAGGGAAATGATGGGTTTTCTAACCTGTGGAAACTTCATTTCAGGTAGTCCGAGTGTACATCGGGTCATTCTGGGCTCAGCCGCTTCTGGTCCCCGATAACAGGAAGCTGTTTGAGGCCGAGGAGCAGGACCTGTTCTTGGACATCCAGTCTTTGCCACGCAACGCCGCTCTGCGCAAACTTAACGACCTCATCAAAAGGGCTCGCCTTGCTAAGGTTAGTATTAACGAGATCAGAGCGCCGAAAATGCTAGCAAACCTCTCTAATGTTCAACCTGGTAAGGACCAGAATGAGATTGTCAGGATGTGATGACCTTGGGTTTAAAAATCTATTAACAGAAACGTAGTTAACAGAACAATAACGGAGCGGACGTAATCTGATTTTTTTTAAAGGCGATCGCAAGCTTTAGTTTTAAAGCATGAAATTGTAATAATTGGTGGCACAACTGTTCAGCTATCTGGACAGAAAAATGTGTCCAGATAGCTGATTTGATTATAAACGATGAACAAAAATAAATAAATAAAGCATTTTTAAAAGGGTGACTATAACGAAGGAGGTGTAAAAACTATATATAAAGAGAAATGTTTTTGTTTGTTCAATTTGGCTCCAAATGAAATAACTACCTCTGTTTTAATTTATTTGCTGAAAAATTTTAAAACATGAAATATATTCTAGTCACTTTCAGTAAACACAGAAATTTATAGTTATACTTTTAAGCTTTAACACAAGAAAAAACCCGCTCACAAACCCAGAAATTATTAGCTTGTTAATTATGTTTTTGCTTCAGTGGCCAGTTTGCAGATGACATGATGTTCATACAAATTTTCTACATCATCATCATCATTATTTTTTTTTAGATCACCAAAGTATTGCCTAGCCAAATTTTGGTGTCTTGTTGGCCTTTAATCCTGCACATAAGTGAGTTCAACCTATAATATTTAGATGCTAAAATGTTTGGACATGTCGACTTTGGTTCTGAGATGAGTATCAAACTCTGCTGGATTCATGAATCAGCTGGCCACTACAATGACTGACATCATTTGATTGATAAACCTGTTGGAAGATTGTTGCTATCAAAAAAGAGTGTCTTAGTTTTCGGTCTTATAGCCTGTTTTATCGCGTCGCTAATCCTCTGACAGCATATAGATGGGCTCTCTCAACCCATGATGAAATAGTTGCACACCCTCTGTTGTGCAACTGCTGGAAGCTTTATGTCCTCAACCGCAAGCAACAGGAAATATAATGGTATATCTAAGCAAAAAAGCTAAAGATTAGCATTTTGATGTGTGGGAGCTGTGACCTTCAGTTTAAAAAAAAATGGTTAGCTAATGTTTCCCTTCCTAGTTATTATAATAATAAGAATAATAGCAGAAGCAAAGTTTGGCTGCCGTCATTTTAAAACTAATGATGATCAAATCAAACAGTCGACCTTGTATTTGCGATCGTCACAGCTAGCATCAATGGCTTACTAACTCTGTGTGTTTCATAGAAAATAAAGATTCTTCGCCTAATTCTGAGATTTCTAAACGGCAACATGTTGAATGCAGGCTGGAGAGTTAAAAAGATTAAAAAACAAGAGAAACTTTGCTGTACTCTGCTCAGCCTTTGTGCTATCTGCTGGAAGTCTGGCTTTCTCTCGCTCTGGTAACGCTTACATTTAGAGTTTGTCCTGTGTAAGCTCAGTGTAGCTCCTTTTTGTGTGATTATTTATTTCTTACAGCCGTTTACCTAAAAAAAACAGTGACATTGTTTCTCCGTTGTAAATAAATATACTGTGATTTTGTGTCACTTAGGTCCAGGCCTACATCATCAGCTCCCTGAAAAAAGAGATGCCCAGCATGTTCGGGAAGGAGTCCAAGAAGAAGGAGCTGATTGCCAACCTGGGAGAAATCTACCAAAAAATTGAGAAAGAGCACCAGATCTCACCTGGAGACTTTCCCAACCTTGCAAAGATGCAGGTGAGCGATCTTCAAAAGAACCGATGCTTCAAACTTGGAGTTACAGATTCGTTTCGATTATTTATTTGTAGAAAGAAACGCAGAGTACAATGACCTTCCAGCCTTTACGCTTCACATCTCTGCCCTGCTTTCCTGCCACTGCTCTCCAGGAAGGGCCAGGACGGGGATGGGATTTATTTTTCCTGGTTTCTGAGGAAATCCTGCCTCTTGTTCACTGCTTCCATTGGTCACTCTTGAAGACTGATCTATTTCTATCTTCAATTCCTGTTTTGTTTCCTCCCAGGAGCTGCTGAACGGCCAGGACTTCACCAAATTCGCAGTGCTGAAGCCCAAGCTGCTGGAGGCCGTGGAGGACATGCTCGCCAATGACATCGCCCGCCTTATGGGGATGGTCCGCCAGGAGGAGTCCGCCATGCCGAGCCAGACGGTGAAGGGCGGAGCCTTCGAGGGAACCAGGACCGGTCCGTTCGGGCACGGCTACGGGGAGGGGGCCAGCGAAGGCATCGACGAGCTGGAGTGGGTGGTGGGCCGCGATAAGCCAACATACGACGAGATCTTCTATACTCTTTCTCCCATCAACGGCAAAGTGTCCGGCGCCGCTGTCAAGAAGGAGATGCTTAAGTCCAAGCTGCCCAACACAGTCCTAGGGAAGATCTGGAAGCTGGCCGACGTGGATAAAGACGGCTTCCTGGACGACGAGGAGTTTGCCCTGGCTAACCACCTGATCAAGGTGAAGCTGGAGGGTCACGAGCTGCCGGCCTCGCTGCCCGACCACCTGGTGCCTCCATCGAAACGCGGGACTGCGCTGCAAGCCTAAAGCTGCAGAACGGAGACTCTCGGTGCCCAAAAAGTTCAACCGCGAGCATGGACAGCCTCGTCCTCCATCACGCTGTGAATCCCGACACACCCGGGCCGGGCGGCGCCACCGTGTTCGTCACCAGAGAGAGACTGGAGTGTTTCTGGGGGAGGTGGGAGTGTCTCTTTGTTCG
>JAVLVB010001163.1:467835-479454 GCA_032876305.1 Orestias chungarensis
GCTTTTGGGGAACTTTGTTACAAAATCAGAGAAATATTTTATTGTACAAGCAACTGCTTCAAAATCAGCTTTTGTGTGAAATAATAAGCTATCATCTTGGTTTTCTGATCCTGGAGGAGTGAATGCTGCAAGTCAGTGACTCGATGCAATCTGCTGGGCTTCCTTAGACTGCAAACTTTTTAAAACTGATTTGTTTATGATGTATCTATGACTCGAATGAAATTATTATCTTGTAAAGACGTGTGTTGTAAATTGGCACTATCAAAATAAACTGATTCTTGATTGTAATAATACAAAAAACAGGCAAGAATATGGGAGTTAAAATACAAAAACACACAGAGACAGAGTTAATAAGACAAAATAAAGATATGTTTTATTGTCTTGGACCCAGATCACATCATAACAGCACAGACAGACATTTCATGACGCTTCGGTGTTCGATGATGAGTCTGTGGGAGGAATTCACATTCTTTGAGGCTGAGTAGATTTTACTTTTTAAATAGAAAGAGGAAATAAGTGCTAGAAAAGAAAAAATAGGTTCAATAGTCTCTTCAGGTGGAGATAGTTGGGGGGATTAGATGAATTCATGATATTATTATTATTAACATTTTAGCTTTCAGCATGGAAAATCACTATGGATCAATAATTTTAAACAAATTGAAAAAAGGTAAATGTTTGTTACTAGGTACAAAAGTCTTCCTGTCAGTCAATACGAGGTTAGATGCCAAATCTTTGAAACACCAGAGGAGTTCACTGATGAAGGCCAACATGGAGTTTGAAGCAAAAATGCTGGATTTCAAAATATGTCTCGTTTGGCTCAGAAAGTCCTTCTCCATTGTTGGTCAGCTTCAGCGAGGCGGCGCTCCGAACACCTCTTGAGAGGCGTAGGTGATGTAGAGGAAGCCGTCGGCGTCTCTGAAGCGGGAATAGATCTCCCCCATGCTGGAGGACATGCAGGACATGCTGCTCTCCGCCACCAGGAGGAACAAGGCCTGATTCTGGTCTAGGGCAATCTTATTCCTGGGAGAAGGAAACACAAAGGTCAGAGTTCAGAGGAGTGAGTTTGTTGCGAGAGTCCAAAGCGTCTGGAGAGGTTTTACCTGAGCAGGCAGAGAAACTGACCTAAAGTCAGCTCAAAGGGAACCAGAAACTTTGTTTTGTCCAGCAGAGGGAGGGTCTTCTCTCTGATGTAACGTTCAACGATCACCTGAGTGCAAAATAAAAAACAACGAAAACAAACTGATAGCTCCAAATAAATATGTGGAAAAAAATCAACTTACTGGCAACTTGTTTGGAAATTTAGAACGAATGTTGGACACTTCATCTTTTCTCGTCTCTGAGGACAAACGAGGAAGACTGTTTTAAACGACTCATCCGAGCATTTGAATTCACAAACAGGACGCATCAGAACTGAGAAAGTCTTACCGAGACATTTCCTCTGCTTGAAGGTCATCATCTCCATGGATTTCTCAAAAGGAGCCATGTTTGGGAGAGTTTTTGGGAAGGCCGGTGGTGATGGAGGCACCAATGAGGCCCGACGGCTCAAGTCCCCACGACTGGAAGTAGGCAAACCTCGGCGAGACACAGCGGCTGCTGAGGTTTTATAGAAGCAGAGCTGGGAGGAGTCCAAAGACCTCCCTGTTCTGGTGGACCGTGCAGTGATTCACACGGTCCTGCAACGGAGCATTTTCACATCTGCTGGAGAAAAAAAAACTGCTTTTCAGGCACACGACGAGCAGAGAGCTCCATTATTAGGACAGCCAAACACAGGGGGGCGAGAGTTCAGGAGAAACTTCCTGAACAATAATAGCCTGAATAGAAAAACCTCAGCAGGAGACGTTGTGATCAGACGCAGAGTTTCACTATTTAGGACCCATTTACAGATACAAATTTCTAAGTTTTCATTCATGTCATGTTCTATCAGTTTATATTGCTTATAATCTAATATTGATGCACTTTTTAAAATAATATATTTTAGGATTTTTAACACTACATTTTTGGGTGGGAGAAACTGGTGATAAAATAAAATAAAATTTCCAGTTAGGAAAAAATTAATCCTTTCCATAAGATAAGATAGAGACAAACTATGAAAATTTATTTTTAAGATATTACTTTGACTGTGCCAATCTAACACATGACCATGCGTCATCTATACCGGATCCTTGATCTAATTTAAAAACGCTTGCAGCTTATAATCAGGTTTTCTTCTACAGTTACACTGATTTAGCTGCATCTACTCTTTTGTTTTTAACCTTTTAAGCTTCACTTTCCCTGTTGAATAAAAGATTTCTCATTGCGGACTTTTACTTGGATTTATTTATGGGCCTCAAAGCAAACCACCTCTTACTTCCAGTTTGCTCTCTTTATTGTAGCAGAACATGGGAAAGTTGAAGGTTTACCAAAGCTTTCGGCAAAGCACTGCATGCATTTCCCCTGAAGCTGCTCAATGCAGTGCTTCAGCTGGGAGACTTTCCCATGAAAGCTGCAACATGTTTCTGTTTAGAAGGTCTGACTGGCAGCTGCGTCCTACAGAGTTACACTGAATCATCTTCTGATAAGACGTTTTGACACGTCAACGTATCATAAATAGGCCTGAGGACCACAGCGTACGCTTCACACCCGAATGAATTTTGCCAGAGATAACACTCTGATGCAAAGTGACAGCCTGACATTTATCCAAGATAAGGGTCAGTATTTTGTATTGCTTTTCCAATTTATATTATCAGTATTAGAGGATCAATATGTGGTTAATCCATATTCAGATTTTCATTTCTCTCACCATGTAAATTCTTACATTTAGCCACTATGATACTATGAAACTAAAATAATACAGGCCTGTTTATGAGAGTCTATGTGAACAGAAGCTTAAATATTCTCATTTGAAGCTTTATTTATATATTTGCATTCATTTTATAATAATGTGGCTGAATTACCATCTCAGAGATAATCAGATGCTCTCTCATGGATGAACATCGTCCTCTACTGGCTGAAAATATATTTTCCCTCATGAAAGATTTGTTTTTTTGACTTTTTTTTTTTTATTACTCAAACAAGAACCAAAAAATAATCCTCTAATGCTGGAAATTTAAAGCACACAAGAAACGGTTTTGTTCTTGTGCATTAAAAAAGCAGAATACCACTAAAATGAAAGTGCTTCAGATTCGCAGCCATTCAAAGTCAGGGATATTAAAAAAAATGGTAACTTGTTTTATTTTTCAATTTAAAGTACATTTAATTTGTCTTATAATTTATTTAGATTTAATTAAGTTTACTAGGTAGCCTCTCCATCACCTAAACTAAACTAAAAAACATATAAAATTCCCGATAATAGTATTTATAATTACATGTTAAAAAGACTGACTGCTCTTCTGTTGTTGGATAAATCAGACCTAATACTTTCAGAAAGCTTAGGTTCATTTAATTTAAGAATATAAAAGCAATTTATGACATGATATATTCAATTCCACAAAAAAAAAAGTTGACTCTGTGGTTAAGTTTTCACATAGAAACAAAAGAAAAAAACACCAGCAATTTACATTAGAAATCTATTTAAATCTTGGCACTTTTAAATTGTAACAAAGAAAAATCTAGTAAGTTTTAATATCTGATAAAGTTAGTACAGTAGGTGGAAATTCTACAAAATAAAAAAAGATAAACAATATATCTTAATGAAAAATATGTAATTTTATCAGGAGCTTCGTCAACATTTTCCAGATTTCCCCCTGCCCACCAATAGGGGTCAGCAGTGCAGAGGGACAAATTTCCCACTAACACAAAACTATCCAGTGTGATTTTCCCACTAGAAAATGAACCTCTGCTCCAGACTAGGTTTTTTGGAAACTTTAGTACGTTTTCTTTTATTTCGGCTTCATCTGTGAACTCTAACTAATACAGAGGACAGCGTTCCCACAGCATGATGCCTCCCCCGCTGGTTCTACATTGATGAGAAGTGTTGGTATTTTTGCCACTCGAAGAATTTCACTTGTAATCCAAAAACAAGATCAGTTCTTGATTGATTAAAACGACGACTTTCTTTTCACCTGAGCTGTGGATCTCTGCAGCTCCCCCAGAGTCACCGCCGATCAATGCTCTCCTTGCACAGCCTGTTGTGACAGTTGGAAAACTAATTTTATGATTTACTGAAATCTTGGGATACCTGTTTAGCAACCAACCCTGGTTTTAACTTGTGACCATCTTTATCTGGCCTGTCTGCTGTGTCTCCTGGTTTTCACTTTGCTGCTTATTAACCAAAATATTCCCAAAATCTGAAAGAAAAGAAGAATAAATCAGACAAACAATATTTATGATGAACTGTGTGTGTGATTTGATGACATACAAATGCATGCCACACTTTTCAGAAAGCTTATAAATGTATAACCCCAATAGGAAGTCTTCAGTTCTTCCATGCGAACCGCTGTGCATAAAACAATTAAGATTGTTTGCGTTATTAGTTGGTTTAGTGCTGAAATAAACGCCAAATTGACCTGCTGTTGATGACCAAACACTCAGGGACAGCGTGCGTTGGACATGCGGGGAGGTTTCAAAAATCCGGCGCCGTCCAATCCGTGCGCAGCTTTGGGATGCCTGGCTCCTCCCCTCCAACCGCACACTCCCGCACGCAGCTCTGGTCTCCTTCTGTTGCATTGTCTGCTCCGAGGATGTCAAAGCAGAGTCGAGGGTCTGCATCGAGTTTGGCTGCAGCCGCCGTGCGCAGATCTGCGTGACGCTGCGGGGGTTTGCACGCCGAGGTCCGTGCGTGCAATCAAAGCCATGTCCGGCTCGCTGGTCCGGAGCTGCGCGGCTCCAGCCGCGGCTGCGCCTCAATCCTGATCGCTTGCCGCTGTCGTTTCTGTCGCATCCGATTCCGCAACGCGAGGATGGCCGCACGCCGCGGCTGCGTGAACTCGCTGTGGTCCGGCAGCGAGCGGGTCCGCATCGGGGAGCGCCTGAGAGCCACGCTGGCGGGGGTCCTGGAGCTGGAGGAGCTGAGGCGCAAACAGCTGGAGGCGGTGGAGGCTGCGCTGCGGGCTGCGCCATCCCGCAGCCAACAGGTCAGTGTGTGCGGGGGAGACCGAGCATGGAGGCGGATCATTCATGAACTGACGTGGGGGGAAAATCCTTGTAGGGTCGGAAGACACAAGGACCAGACCCAGAACCTCCAAGCTTGCTGGTTCCTCTCTAGAGGCCACTTGTTCTAAAGCTAAACGAGGAATTTATCCAGGAGTTTTAAACGATTGGACTTTTTCCACCTTAAAGACACATTCAAAAAGTAATGCATGACTGGGAGATGGAGGGACAGATATGCACATGTTTCATAAAAGCCTTTTTGATGGTTGTCTCTTCCTGCTTCCCAAAAACATTTTGAGTTCCATCCTCTATAAAGCATCCTTAAACACTGATTTATTTATACACCTTAATATACTCTGTACTGCTCTGAGGTCCGCCATCCTGCAAAATGTTGGATACAGCCTTGCTCCCAAACACACCTGAGCCAAACGTCTGATTTATCTCACCAGCTCTGCAGAGTCCTGGTGATGAGCTATAGTTTTGATTCAGGTCTGTAGGAGACAAATTATGCATCTAAAGGTAGCAGGTTGGCAGCTTTGGAGACCTGGGGAAACCTCGGCTTTGTCGTCTGCTGCTTCTAACAGACTTTCTTCAAGGATTATCCTATAATAAGCACCGTGATGCAGCCACTGCCATACTTCTCTATTCTCTGACAGGGATATTAATATCTTAGTTGCTATGCCTCCAAACATCTGGATGTAGTTTAAAAAAATATCAGGTTTTATGTCCTTTAACAAAAGTACCTTCTTTCAAATGTTTGCAAAATCAACGACCTTTATGATTTGATTTGCCTTTACCAAAAGCTTTTTTATTACATAAATACCACATTTGTGGATTGAACAACTAACAGTCGTCCTGGAAACTGAATGTACCTGAGCTGCAGATCTGTGCAGCTCCTCTTGAGTTACCATTAGCGTCTTACCTGTTTCTCTGGTTAATTCTGCCAGTCAGTTTAGGTCGGCGTTCTTGAAAGCTAGTCCTCGAGTGACGTTGTTCTGCAAACTTTAGACACAACTGAATCAAATGGCTGGATGATGTCCTCAGTGGCAGTCAGTTCAGAGTCCTGTTTTTGACCTGATTTATTTGACACAAGTGTGATGTAGCACAGAGATCTAACAGTTGCAGGTTATCAGACCTGGAAAACTCCTGGTTTTGGTGATAGTCATTTCCTGGTCTCTTTATTCAGATGCTACAGATGATCTTTCCTGGCCACAGCAATCACCATATATATAATAACTCATTAGTTAAATTAGTTACTTCAACAACATTTAATTTCACTTTGGGATTATTCTGAGAATAAATCTCACCCAGATTGACTCTCAGGTGGACAAATCCAAGCCACACTTTTCTGATAAAGACAATGAACAGCATGTGTGGCTTGTCTTGACCTTGTCGCACAAAAAATGCAACGATGGGAAAATGTTCCCCATTTATTCCAAACCTTGACCTGGAACGGAAATGCTTGCGGTTTTGTGTTGAGAACAAGGAGAACATTGGTTGTTATGTAATGTGGGAGTATAGTTTTTATGTAAAACAAATTCAAACCAATTAGCTGATTATGGAAAGATGAAGGTGGGTTTTTGTGTCACTGAAAGAAAATCATCTCTCTCAGATGATTGTGATGTATCAAGGAAAATATTTGACCCGCTGATCATTCCAATGTGTTCAAAATTGTTTATGTTTGATTTGAAATAATATAATGATGTCCATTTTTTATTATAAAACAATTAATAAGCAGAAAGACACCCAGAGCTGCCGTATATCAGCTGGAAATGTTAGTATGTGGGTAAGGATAGAAATCTGTTCAGCTATTTATATTGCAACAGTCATGCATTCGCTCTGCAAGCTGGACGGACTTTCACTACCCTGGATGCCCAAGCTTGGTATGGATTATTTGTGCCAAAGACCACGGAGGGAGAAAGGAACTTCCTGATAGCAGATAAAACAGAGATAAGTGTGAAACCTGTGAGTTAATTGCTGCTGATTGCCCTGAATTTCCAGCCTTGCACAGGAAAAATGTATCGCTGGTGGAAAAACCTCTGGATGGTTTCCAGCGATCGATCCGTTCCCAGGACGTTTTAAAGTTAAATTCCAAACATTTTTTTTATTCTTATTTTTTTTTAAAGCTACAGCTTTGGCAGATTAATCATTAATGAGAATTCACCATTTCTGTTCTTGCTGTGGGAACGTTCTCCAAGTCCTATAAAACAAAAAAACATTTCCTTGCAGAAATATTCATGTTTGTAACTAGACTCAGCATCACGGTACGTGAAGTACGAGGTTAAGTTCAGAGAGATGCAATTGTACTCTAGAGGATGTTGTGAATCCGTTTATTGTGGATTATCTCAGGATTATCTCCGGACCTGACAAAGCAACAACATTAGAGGGCCCTGCTGTGTTTTCATGGTATTTTTTTTTCTTTTAGATATAAAACTAGCTGCTGGTGTCTCGCTGTTACTCTGATGATACTTCATCACGGTCACTTTGATCAAACTGTTATTACTCGGTGAGTCAGCCCAGCCTGCAGAATACTGATGCGCGTAAACAAGCCTATAGCTGAGATCTGTGCCGAATGTTGCGATGTTGAGATAAAAATCATAACTATAAATAGGTTACGGCACAGAGGAGGCAGTTGAAATGTGATTTCCTGAAAAGTGCAAGGACCAAACATTGCGATCTGTGAGTGGGGATCTGAATGGAAGCCTGTCTCCCTCACCACCCACCGTCCAACATCTTCTATGTCCTCCCCTCTTTTCTCGCCCGTTCTGCAGAGAGATCCTGTAGGGAGGCCGAGCTGCAGCGTTCAATTCTCACCTCCGAAGGAAAGCTGCCGGTCGGCCTGAGCAGCCTGGCTCGATGCCCTTTGCCCACGACAGGACATTTCCCTAGATTCACAGTGTTTGCATAAATGGGAATACAAACAGTGGAGAAGAAGAGGAGAGATAGTGGAAAAACTGCAGAGATTTAAAGGAGAGCTGAAGTGCAGCTAAAGCATAATTGCCACTTTCATTTATTCTAACATTACTCCAATAATAGTTCTTCCAGATAATTAAAAAACAAGAGCTGGTGAAAGTCAGAAAAGGTGCCTTGTAACTTAAACATGTTCTTCATCTATTGAGTCCTTTTGTTTTTTTTTATTTGATACCAACTCAAATATAACTCATGAGTAACGCTTCTGCCTTTCTAAATGTGTGTCAATGCCGGGTTGGAATCCTCGTTGTTTCTGTTCTGTGAGCAAAAATAAGTGTTTTCTCCGAAGATAGCACTGAGGAAAGACGTGGGAGATGAAGGGAACAAGCTGCAAAGTGTCTCTACAGTTTGAATGGGCAAAAAGGAAGGGTTATAATGCATCCAGCTATAAGACGTTCACACATTTAGAAGATTTAAAGACAGAAATCAGTCTTGTTTTGTGTTGTCTCTTTAAAACAGTGCTTTCAGAATGCACTTTACTGACAAAATAGCCTTAAGAAGCATAAAACACTTAGTTTTCTTGTTCTGATACACAGAATAAATCAAACGTTATGGCGTCAAAAGATATACTTTCCATATTGAAGCAGGAAAACCCGGTACAATTTCTGAAAGTTAGAAGGGAGAATTTGTAGAATCACACGGCCTCTTTTTTTTAGACACGTTTTTTTCTCTCTTTATTATTTCAAACAAATAAGACCCTGGCTTCACAGGTAGTCAAAGTCCAGAGCTGATCCCATTGTGGCGACAGGTAGCTTAAGTGGAGTGCACAGCCAGACTGCAGGTGTTGTTTGTGAGTATAAGGTTTCTCGCGACAGAAAATGCCGTCTTTTAAAAACTAGTTGTACATTTTTATTTCCTCCATCTGCATGAAACATTTGTTGCCGTCCATTTATTGTATTATTAAGTTGACTTATAGTTATCCACCATAATAAGCAGTGTTTTGATTTGCCTCCATGAGTCAATCAGAGTCTGTCAGTACATCTAAATGTTAACGTCTTTATAGACTTTGAGTAAAAACAATAAAGACAACAACTTTCCAGTAGTCATTACTGTTATTGTTTAGCGACGTTTGAAGAAACGGGACTGCTCCCAACACCAGAAATTACAACATCTGTCCGAATGCTGTGAGAATTTTAGTTCAAATCCTTAAAAATCTGGCAGAGTGCTTTTAAATCCTTAGCTAGAGTGCTGGTTTATTAAGTTTCCCAGCTAAAGCGATCGTTACAGCATTTACAGAGCACACACATCACTATTATTTAGAAATCCTCAGCTGCATTGTGCTTGCTTTCATTCAATTCTCGACTTTGCATACAGAAATTTATCAGCATTTTTTACCTTGCAATATATAAAATATCGGTAAATCCCCTGGTTTATCACGATATATCGATTTGTTTTGATGACGAAACGATGATCGTCGATTATCAATTCAATTCACATTTCTGCTGTTTCCATGATGCGATATCAAAATCTGTTTTTAAGCTCTTCCTGTAATCATGGCATCAAATTAACGTTTATAAATTTCACAATAAAAAAGGCAATGTGCATGAATATTATAATGTTGTACTAGGGTCACTGAATCAATGATCATTTAATCAATATCTTGATATCTATTGAAGGATTTGTATAGCTATACTGAACAACCAACTTTCAATCACATTAAAAACTAGTTAAAGCGATTAATGTCAGATTAAACCCTAATAAGATGCTTCTGATCAGTTTTGTGTTGTCCTATTGCACTTTTTGTTTTCTAAAACCAGGAATTGCATGCGGGGACATTACAACTACTTGTTGAGTGAGAGTCTTTTTGTCTTTTTTTTGTTTTCCCCCCTCCGGTTGGACAGTTGGGGGTCATTCTCTGACTGCAGTTAACAGAAGATGTCTGATCCTTGCATGTTCTCCGTCTGCGGCTCAAACAAATATCCTCCTTCATATTCTGATCCAACATTAATAATGCATGAAACAATAAATAGCGCGCTGCGTGGAAGCTGAAAATGCTTCCTTACCACCATGGCTGTGGCCGACGTCTATTGTCTGGTCCACCCGCACGTTTTCCGCAAATTGCTCCTGAGGTTTAGTGGCGCTCCTCCCTCACATGAGGGGATATCACATTACAGCTCTCTGAGCTGACCTCCCATCCCTCTGCTGTCTGCCTCCTATTATTTGATCACCGTGTAAGATTATCCCTGTAATGTGCGATGCGTTGTTATGTCAGCCGGCAGCGTGCAGATTGGTTTTTGTGCGGATGTTTTTGGCATTTGACGGGGTTACGTCGTTAAAACAAAATGACAGAAGTAGGAATAAATTTCTTTTTTAAAAACTTGCAGGGAGGCAGAGGATGATGGCTCAGATAGGAGGCAGGCCGAGGAGGAGACTGTGGTGTGTGGGAGGAGAGGCGAGCAGGAGTTGTAGCTATGGTGAGTGAGGGGCAGCAGGCTCAAAAGATATTAGAGGAGTGGATGAGACGGCAGTGGGGATTATTTGTCCACGGGGGGGACGAGGGGGTCGTCCTGAATGCCCTTCTCTCCGCGCCCGGCAACCACTCCTTCCCTTCCTCCGCCGCCCTCACCCGCTTAGTGACTCACTCTTCGTTCCTTTCCTTGTCCCTCACTCGTTCTGGTCACCCACGACTCTCCAGAAGAGAAGAAGATGAAGAAGAAGAAAATAATAACATGGGAGGTGTTTGTAAAGTGATAAGAGGAAAGCGGAGGGTTGGGGGGATAAACCTGAGCTGGATCAGAGTCTGACATTCTTTCACCCACTTTTTTCCATCTTCCATCCCCTCCTCCTTCCCTTCTACCGCTCTGACTCCTCTTTGTTACATCATCTGTCCTCTCCCATTATTTTCTGAACCCACCCCCCTCCACCATCGTCTCTTGTCACCCCAGCAGTGAGTCACTACCTGTATTGTTTCCTCAGTAACCGCTAACAGTTTTCCTCTTGTTCGGGCTCGATCAGACTCATCCAGGCGCTCCTGCCTGCTCTCCTGGTGGGACGGGTCGGGGATTTTGATGGGCAGTGATGGGGGGGGGGTTACTCTAGTGAGTTATTCCTAATCTGGTAAATGGAGGCACTTTGCTAACCTGACAGCTGTTATTGCTGCTTGCTCTGGTAAGAGTGCAGTGACCTCATCCTACACATGATCCTACATGCCTCCTCTCACAGGTCTGTGGAAGACCTTCATAAAGTGAGCTTAATAAATACAATAGTTTACTCTGACTTTATTTATATCTGGAGTTGTTTAGCTATTTTTATGAAAAAGCTGAAACTAGTTAGGGGTCTGGAGCATCAGTGTTATGTTTTTAAAATTGAAACATGGTGATTCCTGCCTTTGGTAAAAAAAAAAAAAGCCTATTCCCATAGTGGTTTAATTTTTTTCTAAATGTTAATGTTTTAGGCAGATTGTTTTGCCAGGAGTGGTCAATTGTTATTAAGTTAGTTGATTTTGATTTCAAATGGGAGTCTCACAAAAATACCAAAGGAATTGCACTTTTACATTTTCAATCATCTGAACTTTAACTTTAACTACAACTTCAAGGGTTTCTAAGGGTATTTAATTTTTTTTGTAATAGATTAATCAGACTG
>JAVLVB010001163.1:479554-532438 GCA_032876305.1 Orestias chungarensis
TAATGTTTTAGGCAGATTGTTTTGCCAGGAGTGGTCAATTGTTATTAAGTTAGTTGATTTTGATTTCAAATGGGAGTCTCACAAAAATACCAAAGGAATTGCACTTTTACATTTTCAATCATCTGAACTTTAACTTTAACTACAACTTCAAGGGTTTCTAAGGGTATTTAATTTTTTTTGTAATAGATTAATCAGACTGACTAGAAAGCATCTGTAAACCGCAGTCTTGTCACAGATTTCTAATTGAATTTCAGGTCTGGACTTTAACTAGGCCATTCTAACACATGCTTTGATCCAGTCTTTTGTCCTGCTGGAAGCTGGAGCTCTGCAGTCTTCAGCCCTTTGCAGCATCTATTAGGTTTTTCCAATGCTGATCTGTATGAGTCTCTACATTGACACCCAACTGCATTGCCTAAGCATGAAGCTGCCACCACTGTTTTAAATTGAAGATGGATTTTATCCTTAATTGTTTGTATATTGGCCAAATGTATGCTGGATCCCCTATATGAGAAAACAATTAAAAAAATTTCAGGTCCCCCATATTCTCCAAAAGACTGTATTATTTAAGTAGCTGATATTTATGTGGCATTTGGGTCTAAGTTTGTACTAGAAGCTTCGTTAAGGTCTTACATTTCTCCTTTTTCCCTCTGCTTCTCAGCTTTCTTCAATTTCCTAAGCACACATTGCACAATATGTCATGTTTCGGCTCAGAAAATGAGAAAGCAGAAAAAGTTTCAAAAAGCCTGAACAACTATTGATTAGGAGCACTTTAACAGATTACAAGACAGCCTGGCTCCTTGGAAGCCACTAATCTCATTTTGTCTTTGTTCTGTTTCGTCAGGCTGCCTCCCCCTCAAGCACAATGGGGTCAACCTGCCAGAGCAGCAAAGAAGAGTGCCTCAGTAACTCGGGGGATGTGCCCGTCCCGCCGTCATCTGGCAGGGGGAGTACCTCTCGTTGGTCCACTCTCTCCTGGGATGCGTCCTCCGACCTGCTCTCCCCGCCACCTCTGGACTCCGGCGGCGTGGTCCACCTGGACAGCGACTCTAGACCCAGTTCAGGTACAGACACACCCGGAAAACACACACCGGTTTGTCACCTTCTGATATAAGTCTGAGACGTCCCATTAAACATTAACCACAAATTTTTTTACGTTTTATTTACTTAAACTCCGTGTGCCTTGGCCCTGACTTGTTCAGTTTCTACTTTTCTTAGTGGCCTTTGTCAAACCGTTGACTAGTGTCGGTTCTTACGGCCTTTAAAAAGTCAGAAACATTGGTGCTCCTACACTTCTTAGTTCAAAAGTCAACGCTTCTTCTACAATTTGAGTATCTTTCGGTAATCTCTATTAACTCAGGAGACAACCACGTAAAAGCATGTTAAAGGTTTCCTGTTTCTAAGGTTTCTACTCGGTGAGTGGGAGCTCTCTGTCCGACTCCTGCTACTCCGTGTCCAGTGAAGCTGCGCATGTTGGGGTCGTGACCCCTGCCAGACCCCCAAAGGCATGGGAGCAGGTTTCTTCTTGTGCCGACAACACTGACATCCTGTGGCCGGAAGGTGCGGTGCAGCTGCAGCAGCCTGCCACAGACAACCGCCCAGAAGTCGCTGAACAAACCCAAGGCTCAAGTGCACCAGCTGCAGACGATCCAGGTGAACTTTTATAGGGCGTTGCGAAAGTATCTGTATTCCTCGAACATTTTCACGTGACAGACCAACAAAAAGCAAATTAAAATGATTAATTATTTGTATAAAAATCTTGCAAAGCAAATGTTTGAACAAGTGGCAGGCCGTTGTATTGACCAACCAGAGTGAATAGTTGAACTGCCTTACTGTTTTTACCATTTTTATTAATTTCTTAATCGGATTGAGGTCTGGACTTTCTAACACATGGATGTGCTTTGATTTAAACTCAGTAGCACTAGCTTTGTATTTAGAGCTGTGGGAAGGTGAGCCTATAAGTAACCTTTCCAGGTTTTTGCAGCCTCCAACAGGTTTCCCTCCTGTATTCCATTAACTATTTCCAGCTTCTACATCTCAGCTGAACGCAAAGCCAAGACCATGTTGTACAGAAGGGATGGTGTGTTTACAGGTGTCCTATACCGATATTGTAGTTTTAAGTTTTGACCCAAAACTATATTGTCAAGAATCTTATGTAAAATTGTACAAAAGGCTTGATTAAGAGATAACACAGAAATTTTTACAACAACCGCTTCTGATTATTGGTATTTGTTAGCACATGTAGTGAGCATGGCTCTCCACAAGCTGCTAAATATAAATGGTGACACAGATTAAACGCAGGAACAGACAGTTCGTGTTGGAGTGCATGTATCAAAGATTTTAGATGCAAGGTGATATAATTACATATTATTTTTTTTGTTGATATCGGACTGACACCAGATTTTTATATCAAATTGTGGTCAGGGTGATTCAGAGAGCACACAGACTCAGAGCTTTGGCTACATCTGTACAGAACACCTTCTTTCATATAAACTGAATATTATCATGTTTTTGGTTTATTTTAACAACAGTGTTGTTTTTTGTGTTCTTGTGTATGACTAATGATTGTCGGAGATACCACGGGCCTTTCGGCTGCTTCTGTGCTTGTTGTCACACTATAAAAAGGCATTTCTCTCTCCTTTACCCTTGTGCTGTGGGTGGGAACTAATGCTCTCTAACAAACCTCTAATGCCTTTACAGAATAGGATTGAAACTGCATTGATACTGATTTTAGAACAAACACAGGAGGAGTCTGTTTGCTCACTACGAGGCTTTTGAAGGTCAATGATTTCACTAAAGTTTATTTAAGGGTACAAATATTTACTTAAAGTATTTTTTTTCTCACTTTTGGACAGTTGGTATGATGTGTAACCGTGGCAACAAATTCTGTTTTTACAACTGGGAGCAGCTGATTGACTTCTCAAAAGCGTTGACAATACCTGAACTAAGACCCCAAGTACCAGAGAAGTTGTAAATGAAGCATGATGAATGCTCCCTAAATTGTGAGCTGTTAGCATGTCATGACAGTCATGAGAAGGTAGCGTAGCAACAGTCTTCAGTCAGAGGCCTTTCAAGATTTGTAGCAAGACTGGGTCCTACAGGAGATCTTTCCAGACTACCTTGAGGTAGTTAAACTGGTACTTAATTGAATAAAATCAATGGACCATAGAAAGTCATATTAATAGATTTTTCTGTCACTTTAGGATAAGGCTCTACTTTTTGTTGGTCTATCTATTTATATCTTTATAATTTATTTTTGTAATGTTCATATTTGTCAGAACTGCAAACCGTACCTCCTCTTTCTTTGCACTTGTTCTGTCTGTGTTTGTATTGTGTAGATTTTGACTGTTTGCTCTGTTTTTAGGTTTGTCTTTCATTCTCATTGTACATGCCTATATTGACAATGATAAAGTCTGCTAAAACCTGAATGATGTCTTTACAGCCGAAGAGAACGTCGATGATGCTGGTCTCAGCTTCCTGTCTGATCTTTGCACGGTGGTCGGTGACTCTCTGGCCTCCTTCATCATCCCTCTTCTGAATCCCTCTTCAGCCATGTCCTCTGTGCATTTAAAGCCTCAGCTGGACCCCTGCTACTGCACAGACCTGGTGTCTCGTCGGACCAAAGAGGTCTATACTTATCCAAGTCCGCTGCACGCCGTTGCCCTCCAGAGTCCCCTCTTCACCTCCCTAAACCAAGAACAGTCAGCCTCCACAGCGTCTGAACGAATCCAGGACGATGATGTTGTTGAGCCAAATCCTGATTCAGCTCCTCTTCTCCCTCAGCAGCCCCCCACTCCAAAATCCGTCACCCTCCTGGAGCAGTACATTGCCCGGCTGGCTTGCCAGTACCACAAACCAGTAAACTCCTCCACCTCTGATGTGACATCAGCGGCTGCTCCTGTTCCAGTCCCGCAGAGAGGTCTTTGCACTCCTAGCAAAAGTCATGGCTCCACTCAATCTCTGTCTGCCTTTGAGAGCCGTGGTACACCCTCCTTCCAGCCAGGCGGCACCGTTACCCCCTGCAAGTCTCTGCTAGGAAACTCGGCCAGAGTCAGTCTCAGCGCCACGGGGAAAAAGGGCACCAGGAATTCAATCAACCTGGGAAATCTTCCTTCAGCGACTGGAGAAGACTTGAGCATTAATCTGCACCTCAACCTCAACTTGAACCTGGCTCCAGGGTTGAACCCTAACCGCGGACTCGCCAACGCGCCCAAAAACAGCAGTTGTGGTTCCATAAAGAGTGACGTGAACACAGCTTCCGGGCTCTCTTTCGCCTCTGTGTCCTCTGCCGCGCCTACATCCGGAGTCAGGTCTCGTTCCCGGATCTCAACTTGTCCGAGCAACCTGAGCCACCGCAGCTCCCTGGAGGTACCGTCAAGTTCAGGGACCAGTCCTAGATTTGGGTCGTCTAATTTCTGCCGCTCGTTAGATTGGAGCACCGGCGCTCTGCCTGAGGTTGGCCAGCCGGTGTTCGTGTCAAATACAGGGTCGGCTCCTGGATCCCAGCGCAGCAGCCTAATCCAAGAATCTTCCTCTAGTCCCAAAGTGAGTGAAGACTCCCCCATGGTGGGGGAGATCTCCCGGCTCTCTGGACTGTCTCGGGCAGTTGTAGTCGGGCTGATGGAGCAGGGCGTGGAGCTGGATATTGATTGCTTTCAAACAGATCCTTCTGGGGGGATATCGAGCCACAGTAAAGCTTACCTGACACCGCAAAGCAATCACTCCCTTGACCACAGCAGAATGATGGAGACCACTCCACAGAGGCCCATCCAGCTCTCCCTTAGCGTCACCCACTCCCCCCAGTCTCATTCCAGCATCACCCCTCCTCTCTCGCACTCCAACAGCCCCATACACCCATACCAGTCAATTCACATCACTCCTCCTCATTACTCATCACAATGCCACTACCAGCACATCCCTTCCCCATCTGAAGCTCCCTCCTCCACAGCCTCTTCCCCTGCTTCACATCCCAATCCAAGGTCTCACTCTCCGCCACGTCCACTCAAGCCTTCTCCAATGGGGGCCACACCGCTTTCGGTTTTCCGACGGGATTCCCCCTTTCAATGCTCCTTGCCGCACAATAACCGGACCTCCTCTTGGGAGCACGGAGGAATCCATCCAAGGGGTGGATCTCTACGCCATAGTGGGGAAGGAGGTGAGGATGGCAGCCGATGTAAGAAGGTGGAGGGAGACGGGCTCTACAGAGGGAAACATGCTACTCATAAGTTGGTCAGGGCTGCAACTGTGAGCAGCTACACCAAGAGAGACGACTACAGCTCCGTTTGGGCCAAGGATGGAGAGAAGGCGCCTTCGGCGGCACACACGCCCAAGAGGTCCTCTGGCAAGCTCTGGAAGGGGTTTGAGGGACATCTCTGGGGGAAAGAGTCTGAGAGTGAAAAGGAGGAGATGGATAGAGCGGAGTATGGATATGGCTGGAGTAGAGGAAGCATCGGAAGCTGGAGGAGGGAGAATCAACGAGCCAAGGGAAACTCCGGAAACTCCAACCGGAAGCCAAAAGTAGATCAATCTCCAATTTTCTCTAGGGCTAGAGGTAAGGAGGACGGGGAGAGACGCAGCTCAAGCCTCCGGCTTTCCAGGAGGGCTTTGTTCAGGAGCGAGTCCCATGGCCTGCTTGTTCCTAAAAACCACAGGGAGGAGCTGGCAAAGAGGGGGCACTGGGTCTCCTCCTTCGATGTGGCGCATGGAGGCTTGGGAACAAACAGAGAGGAAGGCGTCAGACTTCTCAGACCCAAGGACGAGGACAAGCGGCTGTCCTCCACCGCCAGTCTTTTCAACCTCTCTCGCTCCCAGAGCCTAGAGGGCAGCTGCCAGTCACTGTCCCCTCTGTCCTCGCCATCGTTCTCTCCCTCACCGCCTCCACGACTGCCGCTGGAGCGCTCCCGGTCACTGAGGGATCTGGGGAGGAAAGTGTTCGGCTCCATGAGGTCCCTGAGTCTCAAACGAAAGCCATCCAAGAAGTGACACTTGTACAGCAATCGAGCCTCCCGTTACATTCAAGACACCGGTTGTGCTTAGTATTATATCTGTTGTAAAAGAAAGTGCCATCTAATTTAGTATCTTAAAGGTGCACTGAATAATCGGACCCACTGGATCTGTGATACTGCCTTTAGGATCCACATGGAAGATCTCTGGCACATGAAGTCTTTCCAAACTGCAGTTATATATTATCTTCATGGCTTACAGCCTTCCTTCTAGTAGTAAGTTGGTATGTTTTATCCAATTTTAATCAATATAGCCACTTTTTATAACCTCAAAGGACTAGAGGGGAAGTAAAGAGATGCTAATGGGAAGCCTTTGAAGCCTTTTCTGACAAGTAAAAACTTCCTTGTGGGAATCCTGGTAATGAAGAGTAAGAGGTCTAAGAGTAGAAAAAACCTTTATTGCAGCAGCATATGAATTTCTCGTCGGTAATTTGAACCTTTAAACCTAGTACTTATATTTAGTGGAAGAAATAAACAATTTAATGAAATATATTTTTAATCAACCCTTTTGCACCCTCAGTGATATTCAAAGAAAGGTCCAGGCGAATAATTTTAAATTACAGCAAATTTATTGACTGATGCATTGAAATCTGCTTAAAACTGAAAACACAAAGTATTCATCCTTTAATGATCATCAAAAGTAGATGGACCCAAATCTACGTTTAATCTATTTGTCTAAAGAAACGTTTTATTTGAAGATTAAGAAAAAAAGAAACATCCCAAAAATATCTAGAAACCTAACGTCTTTTTTATTAATTTGACAGACCTACAAAACCCTGATTTACAGTAATTAATGGATTCATTTTCAACAAAACGAAGGTATGATTAGCTTATGGTTGAGCAACTCGAAAAGGTTTGGACACCGCTGTTCTACATCGTCAAATGAGTCCTGAGGCGTAGGCGTTGTCGTCAATTTGGACTACGAGTTTTGGATGTAGATCAGGGAGGTTAACGAAGGTTAATTTTGTGTCTGGTGAAGCTTGTTTTAGCCCTAATGTTTTAAGTCATTATCCTACAGGAAGTCCAAACACGACCTGTTTTAAGTGTTTCCAGATTTCCAGGGCATCTTCAGGAGAAACGGCATCACAGATTCTTCCTATTGTTTAACATCATGCCCTCATCTGTCGCTTCACTCTAAGCCTACCTGGAATAATTTTGATTAAATGCTCAATCTTAACCTCATCTGTCATTTCCGATAGACTTTTTTTGGGTGACTCAGAGATGCCTGGTTGGAGATAACTACCATGATAAAGTCAGGGCATTGTCCAGCCTGGCGGTTGAACCGAATCATTTGTCTTTCTTGCCATATTTAAGCCTCAGGGAAATTAAAGGCAATGAATTTCTGTGAAGAGATTCTCATAAAATGTTATCTTTAAAAAGTATAAAATAAGGAGGTAGGGTTGCAGGTTTACTGTTACTTCAGTTTTTTCTGCCTATCTCTGCACCATCAGAGCGTAAGTAACTAGATGTAGCTTAAAGCACTTTGGATTGATCTGGACTAGATAAAACGCTAAATAACTAATGGCCATTTACTATTTATATTGAATGGATATTGAGGGATTCCACAAGCATTATACAAGCATTTATTTTTAGGTTTCTTTAAGTTTAGTGGAGTCTCTTTTTAGGAATTATGTATAAATAGCACCATAAATTATGCAAATTAAACAAAATCAAAAGTACAAATTAACCTAAGCAAGGCAAATAAAGTCTTAATCCAGGATAAGTTTTATTTAAATCCCACTGAAATCCCTGATTTAAGGCCAAATGTCACCAAATACACAAACTCCTATGGGCACCAAGCTTGAAGTAGATAATCTTAGCATACTAAACATAAAATCAATTATTATTTATTATTATTTTCAGGAACGTGTCTTTAAAACATAATTACATGTAATCACGGAGGCCGTATGGAAAATTCTGAACATATTTATTTCCTTTTAGGACAAAAGATCCTGCAGAAACCCTTTAAAAATTATATCTTACAATTGATTCCCACCCACTGAATTCATTTACTTAAAGGTTTTGTTTTTTCTCGTCTTTAATATAGGACAGTGCTACTGCAGTAAAAGGTTTACATATTATTGCGAAGAAATATCTGAACAACCACTTTATGTACTTGTGAATTTTGATCTAATAATTATTTAGACAATTCAATGTAGGAATACAGTATTTTAAAATCAGTTTTTACTCAAGGTTTTTGATGTTTCAAAAGATCAGTTAGATAAAATAAAAATAAATCTACTGTGGGAAGCGTCTGTGGTTCGGCTTCATCATACTGAATATTAACTCATTACTTGCTATAAAAAGCTTAGTTGCATAATGCGCCGACTCCCTGGTAACCATGAGAATGAATGTGTGCAAACATACGCCGCGCTCTGCATGCTGCTCTGTGACTTGTTTAGTAAAAATAGCCGTTGTGAGGATATTTTTTAATTATTCGGCAATACAAGCCTCTGAAGTACAATCACATTGGCCAGATGACCAAAAACCAGGCAAATACTCTTTAACTTGATATTTTGCTCAGGACTTTGAAATGAATACGGAAATTATTATAATAATGAAGAGTTGTATGAGAATAATTTGTGGCTTATGACAAATAAAATGAGCTGATAAAAAGATGCGTTGTGTCAAATGTGTGGATCTTTTTTATTCAGAAACAATTGAAACATGATTGAAAAACTTTATTGTAAAACTGAAGCTGACATTCATGTCACTAAAGAGACAATCAGAGGCATTTTGGTAGTCCATTAACAGTCACTTTGACGTTCGCGAGCACCGATTACTTGAATGTCTTTATTTCCATGTTGCTAGGAAACTGCTCTGTCCTCTTCTTTCTATTTTCGGCTGAGACGCGTTTACTGTCCTGCTCTCTGCTTCCCGATAGGTTAATCTATATTTACATACCCGCTTGTTCTTCAAACTAGGAAATCTCACTGTATCTTGTAGTGAAAGCGCAGTCCAGCCTGTCTGAGGTCGAGGTTTTATGTGACGCTTTGAGCAGTCTGTCTAAACTCCATCACCTGCTCTGCTCGGTGGTTTAACCCTCTCTGCGATTTCGTCCTTTGAGCTTGAGGAAAACATCCCCCGATACATGGCTTTCTCTTTCTGCAGCTCCCGGTTTAGCTTCTCTTCTGCCCTCTGTAGTTGCTTTCTCACATTAGCATCTGCGGGGTGGGGGGAGTGGGGTGGAAAATATTTCAACATGTTGTACTTAATACCACAAGACAAAAAAAGCCATTTAGTTATGTAGTTTTTAAGTGATTCATATTTATTATTGGTGCATTACAAAATAGTTTCTAGCCGGAATTTATTCAACCGCAGCAATGATGTACTTTAAAGCAGTGACATATCTATTACCATATATTGGTTTGATATTTAAATTATGCATGAATAAAAAATGCTGCTGATAGATTACGGTTTCTCCACTTTAGGATTATTAATGCTAAACCTAAGTGGAGAAATGGAAATCAGTAATATCTGCCCTTATTTTCATATTGCTCAATCCTTACTTATTTTATAGAATAACATAAGTAAGGATTACATTATATAAGCCATGTTTGCGTGTAAGGAATCAATACAACATATTAATGCTACTGTGGCAGCTATTCAATTTCTACACTGTAATAAATTGACCAAAACTTTGACATTGCCTCTCTGCATCACGTGGATTAAATATCCCAGAATCCTTTGCAACATCACTGCCACATGACCCTCTTCTCGTGCTCCAGAAACACAAACTGCAGCAAGATGGAAATTAACATCAGGTAATAATGGCTCAGTTTTACTTATAAAACATAAGTTGATACCGATTTAAATGCCTAAATAAAAATGAAAGGTTAAAGCTTATGAATAGTTTTGCAGATCACTCGATGTAACACCCCACTGGATTTCATCTAAAACTAAGAATTGTTCATTATTTGGTAAATGCTAACCTTTAGGTTACTTTTTTCATCCCCTGTACTCAAGAACAAGCAGAGCAGCACGAGCAATAAAATGTGTTTTTTGCCCTCGAATTAGGTTGATGTACAAAATTGACTGTTTACTGTTAGGGTTTTAGAAGCTTCTTATAAGAAAGCACAATAGTTTTAAAACCAGTCCTTTTAAATGACATGGGTTAATGAAGTGCTATAAACACAACGTAGAGTGATGACAAAACCTCCACTATATAGAGCTGAAAGTTATAGAATCGATTAATGTGTCTTCTCTTGTCCTAATGAAGATATTGGCTCTATTCTCTTCACACCAATCCAGCCTCCTAATGAAATTAAAATTCCAATTTAGTTAATAATTTAAGTTTGCCTTTTTTTAACCTGATGCCTGAATCACAGTCAGGGTTAAAAAAGTAACATGATAACTATTTTAGTAAACATTGCCTCTAAGTGTAAATTTAGGTTAGATCCAGCCATTAAAAACAGGGAATCTTTTGCTTTATAGATCTTAATTTTTACTAACGCACTGTGTGAGGTTGTATCTATCAGTAAGTAACAGTCCCTCACGTGTAAATCTGCACTGGACTAATGTGACACCCTGGCTGGATTCCTACCATTAGGCTGCTCTCTGCAGACCTGGGTGAGGTACTCTTTGGCTTCTTGTGCGTTCCCCATCTCCAGAGTTGCCACCCCTGCCCGGTAGAGTGCTTTAATGTTGCCTGGTTGCCACTGCAGCACCCGCAGGCTGTACTCCAACACACGATTGAAATCAACCTTCTGTTTCTGCAGCAGACAGGCTGAAAGAGATATAAACACGTCAGACACACATCCATCTGTCCAACTGAAGACATTAAACACGTTCCACTGAACAACCAACATTACTTATGTACCAGCTAGATTGTTGTAGCAGTCCACTTGCGTGTTTCTCAACAAAGCCTCCTGTTCCGGTGTAAGAGGAGGTTTCTCAGGTCCAAACCCTTTCACGGCTGCCATCACAGCTGAGTCGAGGCTTCGCAGCACCAGCAGGGCGCGGTGGTAGTGACCAATGGCTGACTGGATCTTTTTCTCCTTGTAGAAGGCGTTTCCTTTCATTTTGAACTCAACGGCTTCTGCTAGCAAAGTTGAAACGGACTTGTCGGAGGTCTCACCGTGTCCGGCAGGATTAGGTGCTCCAGGAGCCTCCATCTCCACACTGAAGAGGAGGAGAAGAATGTTTGATCACTTTCTATGACTTTAAATAAATTTTAAAAACCTTAACGTGATATTTTTATAAGATTTGTTTTTGTCTACGGTCAACAATAACACTATGGGATTAAAGCATAAAATAAAATAAAAAAATGACACAAAATCTCATTAACACCTACTCAATAACATACACCTATTGTACAGACAGCTGATATAATATGCTCTTAAAATGTACCAAAGCATTATAAAACAAACAAACAAAAATACTCTAAATAAAGTAAAAATGTATTCTTTTAAAATTATTTTGAATGTTTTAGATAGAAATCTATCACTGTATGCATTCAGAGCTACTTTGCCAGCAAAGATGCAGTATTGAGGAGGTAAACTGAAATGTTACAGCTTAAAACCGCCTCCAAGCTTCAATTAGAAGACCACTTATTAGAGTGAATTAATCATAAGGAAATTTAGAAACCAGCAAGTCATTAATCACTTATCTGCAAAAGAAGATATTTTTTTGGGGTGACCCTGGACCGTGAGTGTAATTTCGTTCTAACTAATGAATTACATGTGATGGAATGACAATAAAATCTCCTTGAATCCTTGAAGTACAACATTTACCCAAAATATACTGAGGTAGCACAACAGAGAAATGATTTAAAAAACAACAACACAAACATAAAAGCAGCAGAATGAAAGCAAGGCCTTCATTCTGATCCACCAAAATACGTACATGCATGTTTAAACCTGCTGAAGCTGCAGGAAATAAGTACAGTCAGAGCTGCAAGTTGTTCTTCTTCTACAAGTTTACCTTCGTGTTAAAACTGCAATATTCTGTCACGAGAGTTGGTAAGTCAACAAGAAAGCTCGCAGTTCAAACATTAACTTTATATTAACCGACATCTTAAATGCAGTCCACCAGTAGATAAACAACTAAACAACCTTTTTTACAGCATATTTTTTATATCAAATTGATAAACCGCCTTAACGGTTTGCTATCACAGCTATGTAGTTAGCATTAGCTCCTTAAAACACCGCCTCCATAAGTATTCATTTCTTAATACCGAATAAAACCATTTATAATCGCCCTACCTTATGCTGGTGAATTAAACCTTAATTGAAACATATTTTTATCCAATTGAACTTATTTGCGCTTCCTGTTCTTCTTCTTCTTCTGGACTCCGTCAACATACCGGAAGTTAGGCCGCCCTCTAGTGGTTGCTTAAGGTAGTTTATAAAAAAAAGTGAAAAAATAGTTTAAAACATTTAGGAATGCTGCTTATACAGAAAAATTTGCTTTGCCTTTAAAACAATTTTACTGATACAGGCTTTCCTCCAACCTAAGGTAAAGCAAACTTTGCAACTGCGTAAGGCTTCTGCTGGTCCAATAGAGTCTCGCGGCAGTAGATTGTGCTGCCACACCTGAATCTGCATAAAAGTATCAGACTGGAAAGCCTCTAGGTTTGAGACCAGGACAGGCAATTATGATAGAAGGTCTCAAGAAGATCAAGAGTCTTTATGCCCGCCGCAACCCCGAATGAAAGTTATGGATGCAGAATGTCGCACAGACAGTAAAGGCCAAAGGTCATGCTTGAAAATCTAGTGATCATACGTTATGGATACAGAATGAACAATGCCAAATATGTGGAGCTGTTTGTGGCGTTTCTGTCTCCTTGAAAGAGACAGTGTGACTGTAGCTGTTAATTCTGCTTTTCTTGCTTTTATGTGGCCAAATCTTGTGCGTCGGTTTGTTGTCATTGTCATTGGTTGACCGTCGCTGATGATCACTCTGAGCCCGGATATGTTGGAAATTTCTTGTTAAAGGGGAGTTTTTCCTCTTCACTACGTGGATGCTCAGTATGAGGGATTGCTGTAAAGGCAACAACACAACACAAGGTATCTACTTTCTCAGCATGCTGATCCAGCAGGATTGAATGGTTTTAGTCAATGATTTGGTTAATTGCTGATAAATAGGATAAACTGGAACGTATTTGTGAGGATTCAAGATTCAATTTCAATAATCTGTTTATTTCTGTAGTGCCGATTTACAACACGTCTTCTCAAGGCACTTTACAAAAAAAATAATTTCATTCCAATCATAAATACATAATAAACAAAGCAGTTTATTCAGAGATGCAAGGAGAGAGTTTGAAATCCAAGTTTCAAGGTCAGAGGATACAGAGGCGCCATAAGATCCATATCTAATGTATCTAGCACAGACAAAAGCTTTTAAAGTTCTGGTGTAATAGAATATAATAATGCCTTTATTGTCTTTATATAGGATGTACAACGAGATCGGAGGGCCACTCCTTGCAACAGGAACAAATTCTGCTTTCTCATGCTGTTATAGTGCAAAAGAAAGCTTATATGGACTGGGTCCTCGGGAGAGGCTATAATTGTCTTGGAGATAGCCTTGTCAAAATAAAGATAAACAAAGAGAGATAAAGAGGATAATATCTCACACAGCCATAAATCAATTACAGGTTCAAAAGGGCTCCCGCGCTTATTTAACCGTTTTTGTATAAAAAAGACATACGGATGTTTAAAAAAGTTCAAAACAGAAGCATAGGTTCAAACGATACTATTTATTTTAACATAAAAAAGGTAAATATAAAAAGAGCTTAAACGTGTCGGCTGTGAGAGGCGGGACCCGTCGGTAAGGTCTGTGCGCATGCGCACTGGCACTTTGCACAACCGCAATAAGCAAATATGGCGGCGGCCGTCGACAGTGTTGTGAAAGTGTAAGTTTACCGTTTATTCGTTGTAAGAGTGTAAAAACCCCCCCGACAGAGAGCCGGTTGTGTTCGGTTTGTCGTCTATTAACAGCTTAGCTTGTCGTGTTTCCTCTTCCTTAACGACCATTTCTTACTGTAAAATTATCTTACCGTCCCAGGAGAATTACGTTATCTTCGTGCTACTGTTAGCCTTCGTAGCTGCGGGCAGTCACAACGCAGCTGAGCGGTTTGCGTCCATCTCGGTCAATTGTGATTCTGTTAATGTATTTAATCACAGAGGCTCTATTGTTTCACCACAACTCGACCTAAACCATGCGGGACTTATAGTTCCCCGGTGAAACTGTCCGCCTCGGCGGCGGCGGCGCTTCGTTGCTAACAGTCAACCTTTTGTTCTGGCTGGGCTTCTCCCGTCCTCCACTGCAAATGCTGGCTTTTACTTTGAAGTCACGAGTCGCACTGCGTGTGCTATAAATAAAGGGCAAATGAAGAGAAACAGTCAGAGACAGACAAGTGGAGTAAGATGAAGACGCAGCAGCCTGTTTTTGTAGAGAAAAGTGAGTAAATGCTGCAGTCGAGGGGAAAACGCTCCAAGCTAATTTCAACAACTGTCTATTTAAACTGATGTAATAAAATGACACAATTCAGAGGTCAAATCAACTCCATATTGAGAGTCAATAGCTTCTCTATCCAATATGCATTTTATTTACAAATGTTTCATGGTAATATGCAGCAACTTGTTTAAATCTTTCTAAATTACTTCATTTGGCTGTTCTTCTATGTAACTGGATTTGAATTAACAAATAACTTGGCGTATTTGTAATTAAATGATTTACTACAAACATGGTTTAGAAAAAACATATAAATTCCTATCATACCGATCGGCTAAAACATTATCCTCGGCATCCTCGCTAATCTAGGAAGAGAAAACTTTCCAATTCGTTTGGATCAAATGATGTTGAGTTTGTCGTCCGACTGTTTTGAAAAAATTAAAAAACTATACTGCTTAGTTTTTTTCTTCTTTTTAACCAATTTCCTTTGTTTTGTTTTTTCCAGTCTGGGAGAACAGTATTACCGGGATGCCATGGAGCAGTGTCACAGCTACAACGCCCGCCTCTGCGCCGAACGCAGCATCCTCATGCCTTTCTTGGATTCTCAGACCGGAGTTGCGCAGTCCAACTGTTACATCTGGATGGAGAAGAGGCACAGGAGTGCCGGTAAATAACTAGTGTTTAAAATGAAAGAAAAAGTGTTTTAGATGTCTATATTTGGTTTCAGATATTGTATGAGGTTGTTAAAAGCAGTCAGAAGATGAGTGTGAGATTTAAAAACAATTCCTCCTCTGTTATATGTTTTTTTCAATACTGAATATTAGGCATAGCTCCAGGACAGCTGTACTCTTATCCCGCTCGTCGCTGGAGGAAGAAAAGACGTTCCCATCCTCCTGAGGATCCTCGCTTGGCTTTCCCGCCTCTCAAAGCAGGTAACGCTTTTTGTACACATATTTTTTTCCTTAACAGACACATATAGGGGTTTTTGGATTTTAAAGTGGCAGAAACTCTTCATATAATTTTTTTAAATGCCATTCTAGTGCTTACGTTAAAAAATATTATTGGTAATGCAGCAGATATAGAGCTGGGTCTGAAGCGCGAGGCTTTGGGAGCGGTGGATGGAAGCAGTTTGGAGGCTCTATTAAAAGGAGAACCCCTGGAAAGGAGAAGCGGCGTGTCTGATGCTCGTGCCCCTGAGGATGATGGAGCCAGCGTGGAGCCTCCCGCCACATCAGCAGTCACTCACACGTCCTCTGGCCGCATTCGTAAGGTTAGACTGAATTCATGTATTTTAAGGCATAAATCATGAAATGCATAAATGCACCATGTAATGTACTACTAAATTATATTGGACAACGTTCAAATGTCAAATTTAATTAAAAAAATTAATAGTGTCCTTATAAAATAATGAAATAAACAGAAACATATAAATATTTGGCTGTATATTTATGTTGAAATAAATGCAGTAATTGTATGTGTTTCTAGGGGGTGACAACTCTCTAGACAGGTTATTTTTAGAGTTATAAGCTGAAAGGTTTTGGAACCCTGCTTTAAGCTACTAGAATAAGTTTGAATATTATCCTAATCAAGGTTTGAAAATGAATTGAAAATGCTTAAAAGCTGACAAATTTAAAGGAACTTTACCAGTTCTGCAAAGCAAAGAGGTCAACTATTTATCTAGAACTATCCAAGGACTTTGATGATGGATTAGACGGAGAGAGAGCTGGCGTTTTTACAACATAGTCGACGAAGGTAAATCATTGAATTGATAGATTAATTTAAAAAAATAGCAATTGGTTAATGTAGAAAATCCACATCAGTTGTATCTTATCATGTTGCAGAAAATTTTGAGCTAATTCAGACTCTTACAGCAGAGAGTGCTCGACCATGATGACTACTTGGATGATCTGGATGATGAAGACTTCGAAGATGAGACTCCCAAAAGACGAGGCAAAAGCAAATCCAAGGTGAGTGTTCAAAAAGACTTTCGATCTTTCTCTTAAGAAACTGCATATTAAACCCCTATATTATTAATTTTTTTTTGCCATAATAATGTGGAAATTTAATTAACTTTGAAATAAATAAAGTTTTCAGCAATGTTCAAATGTAAGCGATGCGCCTGTACAAAGTAAATATATCGTTTATGCAGGGCCGTAGTGACAAGAACGGGAAGAAGAAAACGGAGGCTGCGGCCGCGGCGCTGGAGGAGCGGGAAAAACCTTACGCCTGTGACAGTGAGTAGCAGGACGCCCGCTCGTGCAGTGCATGTCAGCAGTTGGGAGGCTTCTGCTTTTCTCGCCAAGAGGACGAGGCGAGCCGTTTATGCCGTCCATGGCGGGACCCGAACGACCCCGCGGGGAGCCAAGTTCAGACTCTGTTTGGCATTCGCTGAGCCGCTTTGTCCTGTGTGCTGTGTAGCTTTCGCTCTGGCTTCAGCTCGTGGTGCAAATGCTCTGTGTGTTTGCTAGCTGCGTCTCGTCCTAAAATGAACAGAAATAGTAGAAAAAAGGCTGTTTCTTTTTTTTTTTCGGTGGTGGGGGGTGTTAAAAGCGACACTTTCAGCTTGGCTCCACATCAGGGCCTTTAAAAAAGAAATTAAACAAAATTAATTTTCTACGGTTACTCGTACCACGTTAACACTTTTGTATGACGGTGTGTGTGTGTATTAGTCTGCGGAAAGCGCTACAAGAATCGTCCAGGCCTGAGCTACCACTATACACACTCTCACCTGGCAGAGGAGGAGGGCGAAGACCACGAGGAGATCGAGGCACCGCTCACTCCTCGCCAGCATGAGGAGCAGAAGAGTGAGTCACTCCTCCAGTGCTGAGAGAGGCAGATAGACAGACAGGAGGGAGGTTTGGTTGCATGCCTTGTAGCACGTGTGTTGGTGCAAAGGAAGTTTCTCATTCTCTTTACTTTGTTGTTGTGTAAGTTTTTTTTCTCCTCCTCCTTGTTGTTTATGTATTTATATTTATCATATTTGTGAATTTCAGACTATACAAGTTTGAAACAGTAGGGAAATCTTTTTTTAATCATATTTCTCACCTATACGGGTTTCCATCTTATATCTGTTGGGTTTTTTTTTCCTTCTGTGCTCGTGACACCACGTTCTTACGTTTTGTCAGTCATTCCTAAGTTCAGTTTGTGATTTAGTGTCGTTGTCTTCACGATTTAAAGCCTATGCTCAACCGGTTATTATTATGTATTTGTGAATCACAGTAGATAAAGGGGGTTGTCTTTTAACTGATTCTCTTTGCTAGATTTACCTAATTTCCTACGTCAGGTGGGCTCTAAACTTTGATATATACATTTTGATTCACTTCCTATTGGCTCTAATTCAGGAGGAATACTATTTCTTTGCTTTTCTCTCGTCTCCAGCCACCAAAAAGGGTCCCAACGGACTGGCGCTGCCAAACGATTACTGTGACTTCTGCCTGGGAGATTCTACCTTAAATCAGAAAACGGGCCAGTCGGAGGAGCTGGTATCCTGCTCAGACTGCGGACGCTCGGGTACGAGTCCGTTACTCCTCCTTTTGTTATCATAACAAAAACAATGTTTATTAACATTATTGTCTTTGTTTTTTTCCTCTTTTTTTAACAGGTCATTTTGAAAATATTTATAATTTGACATGTAAAAACACTCCACTTTATATTTATGTGATGGGCTAAATGTGAACTAGAAGAAATGCTTTCTGTAAACGTCTAAATTCAAGCCACAGATGCAAAGCAGTTCTTTTACGGTGTGACTAGATATCCTAATCATTGACCTGGATAAATATAAAGTCCTTATCTCTATTTTGTTTTGTATTTATTTATCTTCCCATCAAGTGTTACCATCCCCACAGCATGATACAGCCACCTCCATGTAGAGCAGTCAAGTTAGTGTTGGTTTTTCTCCACACAAGTTTTTGCTTGTAGGCACAAAAGTAAAATTTTCCCCCCAAACTGCAAAAATTTCTTCTTATTTCTTTACTCCTTTTAAACAATAGTTTCTATATTACCACCCTGAGCGTCACGTTAGGTTTGCCGTTGTATCTGGATAATTGGCTGATACTCCTTCAGATGGTTAAACATGGGGTTTTTCTTTATAACCCGGCCCTGATCGGTCTGCTTATTTGTTGGTCTACCGGATGTCGTTTGTTCTCAGGGTTAGGGTTGGGTTAGCTTCAATGAACAGATGGATTATTCTCCATTTGCTAAATTTGTGTTTGTCCCTCGCATAAAATCAAAATAATTTTTTTTTAAGGATAGACACTTAAAGGGATTTTGAATGCTTTTTCTAGATTAACCCATTAGCATTGATATAAACAGCTCTCCTGTTTTACTGTTGTGTTTAGAAGTAGCTGTCTTCCTACCTCTTTTTGCTGTTTATTAGAAACTCATAAAAAAATATCTCCCTCTCTTTGCTTAGGACACCCGACTTGTCTGCAGTTCACGCCAGTGATGATGGCGGCCGTGAAGACGTATCGCTGGCAGTGCATTGAGTGCAAATGCTGCAACGTCTGCGGCACCTCAGAGAACGACGTGAGCACCTTTCCTGTGTTTTCAGAGGATTCCCGCGTCATCCTCCTTTTAAAGTTGCACATAATTATTACACAAATGGGCAACTGTAGGTTTTGTTGCTTCCTTTTTAATAAGTCAAAGGAAACTTGTTCGTCAAGCTCTGAATCATATTTTTGGTAAATCCTGCTGTAAGACTTTATGAAGGATTCTCTTAAGAAAGAGATTAAAAACACAGAAAACCAGATTTTTTTTGTTTAGTACATTTTACCTGTACAGTTTATTTTACCTACTTCTGATAAGATTTGCTTATTACCTTTGTTTTCAGAGGCATTGAAAGCATTTCGTTCCACAACAGAAACCTGAATCCATGTTTTCTATATTTAAATGAGATTACATTACAGACCTGAACCAAATACAAGCTGATGGCGACTTTTCTAACGTGCATTATGGTTCGACCAATGTGGGCGTGTTGTGTTTCCGCAGGACCAGCTGCTCTTCTGTGACGACTGTGATCGAGGCTACCACATGTACTGTCTGACCCCACCCATGACTGAACCACCAGAGGGTAAGCTGGCGCCTTGCCTGTGTGGCAGTGCCCGTCTAATCAGTCTAATTACAGATCTGTCTCTTCAACTTTTTTAATATTTTGTTAATATATTTTACACCCATGTACAGTTTCCTGTAACTGAATTTGTTAATAATAGTAACTGACTTATCTATGTAAATTCATTTATTTAAGAACAGGATGGGTAGGAAAAATGTATTTGAGTAAACTTTACTGTAACAACCTTTGTGTTTCCAGGGAGTTGGAGCTGCCACCTGTGCTTGGCTCTGCTGAAAGACAAAGCCTCCATATACCAGCAGAACCAGAGCTCGGCGCCTGAGTGACGTCAAAGCAGCAAGTCCACCTTCCAGCGCCCCGGATCCAAACGTCAGACCTCCTCCCAGTCTGTCACACCGGGCTCTGTCCAGATGTAGCTGAGCCAGACCGCAGATCCGCATTACCAGCCACTCCCATTCACAGCGCTAACGGGGGGGGACTCAAAACGTAACAAGAACTAAGATCAGTCAACACGGGGATCAAAGCATCACTACAAACCCGCCTAGAGTGGCCCGGAGACTAAAAACGTGCAACATATCGCGTGTATTTACGTCATAGACACACTTTCTACTGGACTGTTACACACACAGAGAAACTGAATGCAAGAGGTACCTGATAAATGCCGCTGTTGACATCACGGCTAATTGTTACACACTCAGACATAGCGTGGACTGTTGAGGCAGTTTTTCTTCAGCTCAAAATATCTATTTTTACTCACCGACAGTGTCGCGGGGAACACGTCGCTGTATATCTGGTTCAGAAATATTAATTGTTGTTTCTGGTTGTTAGTGGGCTTCTGTAGTGGCTTTCGTCGGTGTGTGCCGTTTTCCCATTCACCAAAAGCTTTTAATTGTGTTTTGAGGAGGC
Organism: Orestias chungarensis; assembly: GCA_032876305.1. Taxonomy (NCBI): domain Eukaryota; kingdom Metazoa; phylum Chordata; class Actinopteri; order Cyprinodontiformes; family Cyprinodontidae; genus Orestias; species Orestias chungarensis. The sequence goes on from JAVLVB010001163.1 coordinate 499,919, forward strand.
TTCCCCTTTTGTTGTATCTGTTATACCAGACACATCCCAGCAGCTCTTTATCCTGGCGGCTTTATAAGAATGAAACATTTCCTCCTATAACGATTAAATGCTGATAAGTCACTTCAGACACCAGAGTTCACTACATGAAACACAAACAATCATAAAAGCGTGTTTTCCATTTTACTTCTGAGATAATTTCACACATTGCTGTTGTGCCGACGAGACACTTTCAAACTAGCTTTTTTTTTTCATTTGAGTTGCATGCAAACATGCATTCATTACAATAGTTTCTATGTTGTTTTTCTGCATTCTCTATTGTCTGATATTCCATTGGTATTGGGAGTTTTTACTAGTTGAATTTGTAAAGTCCATGATATTGCAAACACTTCGATATATAGCTCCTAATCCATTCTATGTACTGTATTGACTTTTTCTATTTTTGTTATGAATGTGACATGGTTTTAAATCGTTTGTGTCAGACTTTCTTCATAAGTATTTGTAAGATGACGTACTTTGTCGTACTATTTTTATTTTTGCATTCTTTTTGGTATTGAAGCTGATTTAGCCCGAATGAAATAAAGATCATTTTGAATCGTGTCTCGTCGCTTCATTGGGATATAGAAGTTTCTTTGGTTCTCTGATTGATGGATTATAGTGAGTTTTGGTTGAATTTATTTATTTTTGTCTTTAAAAAAATTTATTCCTCTGTTTCTGACACACAACAAATTTTTAAATGCACTCGGTTGGTTTTAAATTCTCTCCCGAAAGAATTATTTCGGTGATATTTTCTTATTTTTGCACGTTTCTTATGTATGACCATAGTAACTAGAAGGTTTACAACTGGAAGCTGCTCATTAGAACCATAAAAGGCTAAAAAGATACCTAGAAATATAAATCTAGAAGAGTTAAATAGGATGCATATAGATCCAGAGAAGGAGCAAAGAGGACAAAGACAAGGAGGAAGTATAAAAAGCATATCTTCTATGGATTATAATGGGAAATGTGAGATCGATGGCTAAAAAGTTAGAGCCGGTGGATCCCTGGAGATAAATAGGGATTTTCATAAAATGAACATTATTAAGAACCCTGACCATCCTTTTCCTAAGAATTATGCAGGATGTTTTTAATCGGATGCTTCTACAGATGCTTCTACGGCCATCCATAATCATAGGAAACTTGGATAATAGGAGCTTCTCTCCCTCATTGTAGGAAACAACGCTTGACATCATTGGATGTATGCTTTGGTTTTGTCAAACTTCAATTATTCAATCCCATGAACAAGTCCATAAAAGGTCAAGAGCAGATAAAGTTGTTTGCGATCATGAAATGGCGCCTTTCTCCATCAAAAACCTTTAAAGCCAGATCCAACAGCGCTGAAAATTTAAAAGTTCACGACAGGTTCTTTAACAAGAGCTGTCTGTGGTGCTTAAATCGGTTTGTCCTGTTTGGTATCAGACAGAAAATCAGCAGGTCTGTTTTCTTTAAACCCCTCTTTGTTTGAGAATCATAGTTTTATTTTCAAATATTCTGTTTCCGGTCATGGACAAACTTAAATCAGTTTGACACTGAAGGTGCTCCAGCAAATGGCTACAAAATGTTATTTTTTTTTGTTCAACATGTAATACAAGAAGTCATATATATTAAACCAAACTGTCACAAAATACTCAAGTAAATAAATAGCAATTAAAATTGTCATGATATTCCACTTAAATAGATTTTAAATGTTTTATCTAAATGAGTGTTTTATTTGAGGAAAATTAAATTTATGTACAAGACATCAAAACAAAACCGGATTAATTTTCAGGCACAAAGGAGCGACTGTGCAGAACAATTATAGCACGTAAAACTTCGCAACGTTTATCCAAAGACTCGTCGAAAAACCTAACGTGTTTGATAAGCTTTGGGAAAACAGTGGCTTAGTGCAAACGTTCGGTGCGCACCGATCACACATGCGATGTCAGTTACAGTTACAAACACATGAGTGGGATAAAAATGAAGCATATAATAAAAAGTGCACAAACTGGGAAGCAAGTATATTCATATAAATCTGTCATAATCGTCTCTCTGAGGTTACGTCTCTCAGATATAAAGGTCTAAACTCACTTTTGGGGTTCAGGAATATAGATGTGAAACATTTGAAATTTCTTGGGACACAAAGTGGGGTTTTTTTTGGGTGGGGGTTTCTGAAGCGCTTTCAGTACAAAACTATTTAGAATATTAATTTATCAAAGGTAAACATCACTTACAGACATCCGGTGTCACGGTAAAATGTATGGCCGGGAGGAAATTAAATTAAAAAAGCATGTTTGCGTAGACTTGAGGGCATCAAGGAAAGGAAAAACAAATATGAAATCAGTGTTTTTGGGACACGTTGGTTTCTATTTGTTCCTGGTCTACAGGCTCTCGAAGCCGACGGAGCAAAGAAGGAAGACGGCGTAAAGCAGCAGGAGGCAGAGGCCCAGCCTGCGATCCAGCTTCCAGCGGTTCAGATGGACACACAGAACCTGAGGACAGATAGACGGAGACAGAGAGAGACGGGCTCTGTTCACTCGGCAGCCTGCGTCTAATCAGAGTTTACACAACATAAATTCAATCAGGTTTTTTTTGAAGGCTCAGAACAATAGGTGAGGAACAGAAGCAGCCTGATCTGAATCTGTTTCCTCTCAGATATGTAGGAATGAGATGTTGTGAAAGTACAGGAGCAGATTTTACTCACAGTGAGTGCGACCGAGGCCAGCAGCAGTATAACAGAGTACACCAGGCCTTTACTGTTGATTGTCACCTTAAATGTAAAGCAAAAAAAAAACAACCTTTTACCTTTTTAAATCATTCTTTTTGGGTATTTATACACATTTTACCTGAAATATCTATGGTTTCTGAAACATTTAAATAGTAATAGCATTTAAAATTTCATTTGTTTGTAGCAAACCCCTTGTTTGCAACACCATACCGACATCTGAAACCTACCACCACTTGAGAAGCAACATTAGCGAACATAGAAAGGGCCCTTTTTTCCCCACATCATCCGATGAAAGTAAAGCCATCGTTTCCTCATTTTAGCTGTAGAACTTTTAATTTATCGTTTAAATAGCATAAACAAAATATTTGAAATATAATTTTTATCAAATTGTATAAACATGTATATACTGGTGTAGTGCACATACTATATCAGGTAAATAATGTTACATACCAGAAGCAGGTTAAGGGCATCGGATCCTTTAACGTACTTTTTTTGTTTGTTTGTTTAGCTCTCTTTAATTGTAGCTCTGACTGCATATGTTGAAAAATGTGTTGCTCTTAGGATGCATGGATTACTAGGGAAAGATCCTCAGACACTGAACTTTTAACAGGTTAAAATATAAATTGAGATTAAAGTGACTAATTTCTTCTATTTACTTTTTTACGCCACAGTAAGTACCTCATGAAAAGATGCTGCTAAAAACAGGATTTTATGAAAGACGTCTTTTCTGGGGTGCTAATACATTTGGATGGTGCTTTATTCTTGTCATGTCTGTCTATTTATTACAATGGAGCCAAGTTTTAGTCTGATTTTTAATTACAGCAAATATTAAGAGTAGGATTGAGACTGGGTGATGTTTCTTTTGTGCAGCAAACATAACTGCATACATTTCTAAATATTTCAAATACCTGTGATAATTCTCCTTTATTAAACACCACAGTGGAGAAATGATTAGACATGATAGCAGAAGACGTTTAGGACTCTTCTCTCAACTTTGGCAGTGAACAAAACTAATTCAAATGTTCGGATTGCTTCAACAACAATCTAGAGGCCGAGCTGGAGTTACCACTGATCCGTAGCTGACTATGAGAGTCCTCAGCGCCCAGGGGAAGCCGAGGCCCAGCAGCACGTCGAAGATGTTACTCCCAATAGAGTTGGAAACGGCCATGTCTCCCATCCCTGAAAACATTTAAAAGCACACAGGGGAGCTCATGTCAAAATATTGAGCAATACAACACTTTAGATTTTAGCAGTCGTTGAGCACAATAATCTCAAATCTACACAACTATGATCAGATCACAACCTGACTCCTAAAAGCTTTTTAGTGAATAGTCTATAACCAAAATATTTCTGCAAAACAAATTGGACTTATTTCCTGTTTTACACCTAAAACTCAACTGATTGATCAATGCTCATGTGGTCAGTTTAAGCTTTATAAATAAGTAGAATGTGGTTTTCTAAATCTTCTATTGTTTTTTTATATCATATGATTGTTTTATACTGCTGTTATTGCTTTTGCAGAACATTTATGTTTAATTTATCTTTAGGGTGTCAAATAAATGACTTGTTGGTGCAACATAATGACGACCCTGCTCGTTGTGAGAGTGTCCTGTCATTTACCTTGCCTGGCGACAATGAGGCTGGCCATGCAGTCAGGAACACTGGTGCCGGCTGCCAGGAAAGTGATGCCCATGATGACATCCGGTATCCCGAGCGTATAGCTGATTATGGTCACCTTCACAGAGGAGAGCGGAGGTTTGCTTTTGAGGGTTTTTAATCTGTGCACGGGGGCCCCGCTCTGTCGGCATGATGCTCTTACCATCCAGACCATGAGGTAGGAGAAGAGGGCTATCCAGAGAGTGGAGGAAAGGAAGGTGAACAGGTACCAGCGCTCCCATCGTGGCTGGCTACAGTCGGGGATGGTGCAGTGCAGCAGGAAGCTGAGGGGCCAGGAGAGCAGCCACTTCATCCGAACACACCAGCCATCTGCAGAGAGCAGGAAAACATCCATACACAGCTGTTCTCACCCCGTGATTCATCTCCACTTCTAAATTATTCACATGGCCTAAATGTGTTCGTAAGCCTCCGCATCATCTCCTTTTAATTAGCTCCATTAACTTCTAAAAACCCACGATAAGCCGTGAAATATTAACAGACGGTAGAGCAGGAAGTAGGCGTGGTTAACACAAAGTCGATGAGCCTTCAAAGGAAGCTTTTAGGTTTCAAGTTGCATTCTCCAATGGGAATTAGGAGTTAAAAGGCCGCACAGATGACATCCTGTCCTCAGGATACTTTTCTACACCCTCACTGCAGCTCATATATTACAATTATTCTCTTTTTTAGAGTCAAGCACGGCGGCCATCACTCGGCTCCTCGTTTGAGTAACTGTGGATGAGTGTAGACATCCTTAAGTTTAGATAAGAGCCTAATAAAAACACAAAATATCCACAATTATACTAATAAACTATAGAGACCTGATGTCTAAGTTCACATATCAATTTATTGCAATACCAATTATATTAATTATAGTCTTAGGTGTTCCAGTCTTGTGCTCCCAGTTATTTTGGTAATGTTTTATTTTGTGAAATGACATTGGCTGCCCAGTAGGTGGCAGTGTGAAGTCAAGTCAAGTTTATTGTATAAAACATTTCAGGCAGTTCAAAGTCCTTTACAGGATTAATATGCGATGCAGACACATTTCTTCTTTTTTTTTTCATCAATGTAACCAAGATTTGACTGAATAATTAGACAAATTTACCTCCGTAGGATTTTTACTGACCCAAGATGACCTTAAACAATTGGTTTTTAAGCCACGATTTAAAATAGCTTAATTGATTCAGCTGATTTGAGGTTTTCTGGGAATTTGTTTCATATTAAAGGAGCATAAAATGTTCTATGTTTGGTTCTGGTAGGAGGGATGCAGAGTAAGCTGGAACAAGAAGACCTGATTGGTCTGTAGGGTTGATACAACAACAGCAGGTCTTTAAAATATGTTGACAGCTGTAGTTTAAAGTCTATCATCTGAGCTACATGGAGCCAGTTTAAGGCCTTTAGAACTGGGCTGATGTTCTCTAGTTTCTTGTTTTAGTAAGAATGTGAGCAGCAGCTTCTGTCTTAAAACATTTTAGTCCCCCCTGTGGAGTCACTGTTGCAGTAATCGATGCAACTAAACATAAATGATGTTGGGACATAAATTCTTAAATCCCAGGAATGTGTTTGAGGTGATAGAAAGGGCGACTTTGTGATTGTCTTTATGTGTCCCTGAAAGTTCAGATCTACACCCAGATTTCAGGCTTGATCGGTAATTTGTAGCCGTAAAAACTGAAGCTTTGCCCTGACTCTTGAACGTCACTCTTTAGGTCCAAAGATTAGAACAAGCATTACTTGATTGTACACACACCAAAAGTGTGAGAGAGACACACTGAAGGTCTGCTGGATAACATAAAGTGTTACCATGAGAGTAATTCAGCTGTAAACATATTTTTTACGGCAGTGAGCACACTGGAAGAAAAGATTAAACAACATTAAATTAGATCAGGAGTTCCAAATAGGTGTGCCGGTCAATCGCACGGCATTAAATGAAGTAGATGGCCCTAACCATCCTTACCATGGTAGCACCAAACCCCCCTGAACTCTACATATATACATATATGTATGTATTTATAGACTTATCTGCATCTACTTGTGCTTGGGGAGAAACACACAGTAGGTTAATGCAGTCATGCAAGACAAACTAATATTTGTTATAGATTAAATCTAACTTATACTTCATCATTAAAGGACAAAATATACACTACAAATTATTTAAATAATATAAAATAAGTAGCCGTTGTTGTTTTTTGTGGTGGTGGTAGATCCCTTAGGATTGGTCATCTTTTAAGTACCTCACATGTTCCAAAGTGTGGGCACCCCTGATTTAGATCATTTAGCTTGTAGCTTTAAGGCATGAAATAATTTAACCCCATTCTCCCGCTTGGTGTCTGTTTGACACTTACGTGGCAGGATGAAGGGTTTGAAAGGAGAGTTTTCCTCTTCTCCTTCCTCCTGGTCCTCCTCCTCCTCTTTTGAGTGAGTGCCCCCTTCATTTTCTCCCCCGGATTCATTACTGCCCTCCCTCTCTCCTTCCTGCAGCTGCCTTTCTCCGTCCGCCGCCGCGCCGTTTTCTCTGCCCCAGGTTCCACCAGAACCCGACCTGTCCTCCCCAGGACCCGCAACCTCCTCTGGGCTCACCCGAGCTCGAATTAGCCTCTGCCTCTGTGGGGAAATCAGCACAGGACCATGAAATACAGAGAAACAAAGACATTAATCATTTTTGGAAATGTGTATCAGCCAAACATTGTCTAAGTGTGAGAACGTTTATCAGCTTTGATGCAGTTTTACTAAAGCTTTCTGTTCTCCAAATATAAACTAATAAAAAGTCCTTATGTAACAATGATTAAAAAAATTTGGTTTTGACTCTTATGTCTGAAAAGGGGAATCATTAAAGAACACAAATTCAAAAAGTATATTAATGATTTATTTTTATTGAGAACATGCAAACGGGAACCTGCTGAAAACACTTTGTTTTTCCATGTGTACAGTATGTGGAGAATGCAGGGTGATTTAAATGCGGCGGCCTGCCTCTGAAAAGCCGAGTGGATGAGGACGAAGGTTCAGTAGCTCATCCACCGTCACGGCGCCCGAGTCCTGACCAGCCACCACACACGACTCTGAAAGAGACGCAGAGTCACACGTCGTCTTCTCACTTCAAACACAAACTTTAGGGTGTTTTACCGGGAATCTGTGTGATTGACTGAAACAAAGTAAAAGCGGAGTCAAAATATACTTTTTATTTGATTTAAATATGTATTCTGCCAAATCAACTCGTACGTTTGTTTCCAACAGGTCAGAGATTCGCCTCCCATGAAGTCTGGATAGCAAACATCTAAGTCTTGTTACAGATTGGATTTAGGTCTGAATTTTGCAACACATCAACCTTGAGCAGCTTCCTTGTAACTATATTTTAAAAAAGCATCCCCCGTGCATGATGCTGCCATCACTAAAGTGTCCTTAATTGTAAAGTGATTGTTTTTTGGTTACGTGTTTTGCATGTAAACCAAAATGTCTCATGTGACCAGAGGTCTTTCTTTAATGTGTTTCTATGTCCTCCAAATGATTTTTATCACCTAGAAACAGGGCTTCTTTTTGAAACCAAGTTTATGACTTAGTTGGATTATTGTTATGCCATATTCTTTAAATACATTGCGGATATAATGCAGGCTGTAAAATGTGCAAACCTTTATATACTTTTTTTATTGAATTTTATTTACTGCAAAAAGAGCATGCCACACCTTTCACATCTTTCTATTAACTTCAGTTTCTGTTAAATTCAGTTCCCTCTGCTTCTGCTCGTGTTTTATCAGACTGAGCCGCCAGGTTTTGCTGGAGGTTTGTTCATATCAAACGGGAATTTTTCCTCTCCAATGTCACCACTAGCATATTCAGCATGAGGAATATCAGTAGCGACAATGACATAAGTCCTGATCCAGAAAGAGTGAATGCTACAAATCAATCGATGCAATCGGCTGGGTTTCTTTAGACTTGACATTTTTTTTTACAGATTTTTGTTAATATGTATGAATGTATGTATAATAGGAATTAAATGAATATTGCTTTATAGTGCAATATAGTTTGATTAAAATCCTAGAAAATGCAAGTTTGCAAATCTACTAGTAAATCTAATATATACTTTTCAAGCCACTGACATTGAAGAAAAGCTTCAGTTGCATCTTAAACCCAAAACAACTGAAAGAACTAGCATGACCGAGATACAATAATAGGGTAATTTTTGGTGTTACATCCACAGGGAAACAGGAATCTCTGATTGGCAGCCAAAACTATGCTACTGGGTCTTCTGAACACGCCGCTCACACGCTGAGGGAAGCTTTTGATGTGGACGAGAGCGTGAAAGCATGCAAACACGAGCTACTGCACCTGGCTCCAGCGGCACCATGTCGTTTTCAGCGTCTCCAACGTGTCCGACGGCGGCCGTCCGCCGCAGGCCGCTCAGGCAGGGTATAGCGTCCACGCTGAAGTGTCTCTCCACCAGGCAACACAGGCGGCTGTTGAACCTGCGCAGCACGAAACACACAGACACTGTGTTTCCTCAAAGCCTGAACTGGCTGTGATCTAGAATAATCCCAAACGTAAGTAGAAGAGACTCACTTCATGATGATTATATAGATCCCATACATGGAGATCAGGATAATGGTCTCCCACCTGAAACATTCATCATATCAATCTGTGGATCTTCTTTCTCAAGCAACATTGATCTATGACCTAAGAAGTTGATTCAGCCTTACCAGAGGACCCTTTCATCGTAGATCACCTGAAAAATACAATAAAAGCAGTTAAAGCTCAAACATGAGACCTTTCATGTGTCCCTGTTTACAGAAAACTACACAAACTGTCATCTGTGTGTTAGTTTAGGGTCTTTTTAGTTTATGCTCTAGCGAAAATGACAACATTGTTATAACAGTGTTTTCAATATGCATCATTATTACAATAATCCTTAACACTACCAGATTTGTACACTATGTTTTGAGATGATGGTTTATAGGCGGAGCAGAACATTAAATAAATATAGTTTTAATAAATACATGATAACAATGTCATTATTTATTTTGCATTCATAAGGTTGGTTTGCTGAATTAACATTTTTTAATAACTTAAAACGGCAACTTTGACTTTTCAAATACACCAAAAACATTTGATTGGTCAACTTGGACAGTAGGTCTGGTTTAGTTTACGGTTATCCTCTTGACTAAAGAAGTTTTAGTTCAGACCATTTTAGTTACAGCAGATGATCTGTAAATTATGAAGAACTACACATTTTTGTAAAAAAAAAAAAAAAAAATATATATATATGTATATGTATATGTATATATATATATATATACATATATATATATATGGTTTATCATTAAATTGTCTTATATTAATATGTTTTTATTGAATTATTACACCATTAGAGCTTTTTCAGCTGATCAAAAGTAAACATGTAGTTCTGTGTTTTACGTCATAGTGAGAAAGGAAAGAGGCTAAAGACTTAAAAAGTGTTTTCTCACCAGAATCAGCACCAGAATGGACAGAATGTAAAAAACGGCATCGCGAAACAGTGGCCAACAGCTGAGAGAGATGGGCTGAAGGAAGAGGGAAGGAACACATGAGAACGTTGCAACTCAATAACTCAATGCAATCTTCTGGGTTTACTTGGATTGGAAACCTTTTAAACTGATGAGCATAATAAACCAAATTTGAGGCACAGTTTGATAATTAAGATCAATCAGAACGAATGTATGATATGAATTAAATTGTTGTAAATAGGCACCACATAAATAGATGATGAAATGAGTCATAGAAAGAGTAGGACCTAAAATTAAAACCAACTATTTACGTATTGTGCAAAATAAATAATATGAATAATGTATTAACTGAAAGAGAAAGCATCACTATTTCAGAACACAATTTAGAAATTCAGCATAACAGCTTTAGCCAGGCTTGACCCAGCATGATCAGTTTATCCTGGCATACGATTCACGAAGGCCAAACCAAGCTTGGGGGATATGTGTATGTCAAGCTTGGTTTAGGTTACGTGGGTAAATTTCCTGTCTGCAGCTTTCTTCATCAGATTCACTGATGCTATGATTCACTGAAGCACATCATACTTAGGAAAAGACACAGTGCCGCTATTATAAAGGAGTAACAAAGGGGATGGCAAACAATAGCGGATATATTAAATAGGTGTGTAGCTTAAAATATACATTTCCTAACAACTAGCTTTAACGGAAAGCATCAAAACATTAATCAATTTTGTCATTTGCACAAATGAACCACTTTAAACCTAATAATGATCAATGGAAGTCAATGTTGTAACATATTATTCTTTTTGCTACATATCATATCTATATTTAAACAGAACAAACATGACAGGACCAAAGAGGCCCTGGCTACAGCTCAGGATTAAATATAAGAGCTTTTTGAAGACTACCAAGCCAGAAACTGGACTTAAAGGCAGTTCTGTTAAACTTCAGAAGTCTTCAGAAACACAATCAAACAGCAACAATGCCTCCACATATTATTATAAAAGTGACATTGGTATAGGCATTGTTAAATAACAGTGGTAAATATTCAGACTACTTGACTGAATGCGAAAATAAAACAGTGGTATTTTAATGCAGGCTGATTTAAAACGGCCAAAACTAAGATAAAAAAAAAAGGCTTCTGGCTGATTCTTTAATGTTGTATTTCCAGTAATACAAATAAAAGGAACACAAACCTGTCCAGAGAAGATGCCGCAGAGCCCAATAATGACCAGGATGTTAAAAACAGCTGATCCCACAATTGTCCCCACACCAACATCTCCCTTTGTGATGAACACGCCTGAAAGAAGGTGAAGCTAAGCAGACTACATAAGCAGCATCACATAACATATTTCTGTATCATTAAACATGGAGAAATATATTATTTTCCCTTAAGGTGAGAATGTGTTCTGCCTCTCCTGGCTTTACAATCCTAACATTAATTACACTTTTTCAATGTTTGGAGTCATAAAAGCCAAACTTTCTTAAATAGATAACAGTTTCGCTTCATACATAAGTTTTCATAAATCACTGATGTGAAGGTTTCAGAACATTGTGGACCTCCTTCGTTTTGCTTGAATGTTACCCGTAAAATCGCCCAGCGCTGTTAGCATTAAACATAATTACATACATTTTACTGTTGAGATCTCTAATCAGACAGCAAGACAAACAACAAAATAGTCTTTGGAGCATCTTGAAGTTCCTGCCTATTAAACCTTTGGGATATTTTGTTGATTTTAATATTTCTCAGCCTGGACTAGAATCGAAGACCTGGATGACTGGAGCACGTCAATCAGGGTTTACCCGAAACGACACCGGTTCAAATTCAGCGTCTCACTGACCAATCAGAGAGGTGAAGAGTTCGGGGGCGGAGCTCCCAGCTGCCATGAAGGTTGCCCCGGCAACATCCTGACTGAGCTGAAGGTTCTGTCAAAAACAGTTTAAAGGAGAAAGGTTTAAAAATTTGTCCATGTAAGCCAATATCTTGGCTGCTTTCGGAGTCTCCTAGTGTCAATTACCTCATAAATCGTTTTAAACTGGCATTTTGTCTGTCGTTAGCGTCTTTCTCCTTCCATTTAACTTTTCATTGACATGATGGCCTGCATCCAGGGCCGGCTCAAGCCTCCATGGGGCCCTGAGCAGAATTTGATTTTGGGGCCCTCTATTTCAGTCAACATTGCTTGATGATCATTCACACACCTATAATAAACTTAATGCAGCTGTAGCAGTAATGTTTACATATGTATGTGTTACTTGTTGAAATTATGGTGTTGCTTTATCTCCCAAGGACAAAAATAATCAGAAACATAAGTAATACCAAGGCAATAATAATATGAATAATATCAATTAATGAATGATTAATCATGCCCAAGTTGCCACATATGTTTTTTTTATCTCAAAGGGAAACACATCTAGCTGCAAGAGTGGCTTGGTTTTAATTTTCAGAATATTCCAACATTTTGGTTTACAAAAAAATAATTCATTATATGAATGAAGTAAAAAAAATAAATATATATGAATAATTAGTTGAACTCTTAAAACTTTGAATGCAACTAAAACTATGTGCAAAAGATTTAGTTTTAAAAAGAGCTACAGAAAATAAACATGATTATTGCTCACGTTTGACTTGTATTACCCTGATCCTTCCTCGGTATTCCACCCTGTGCTTCCTGGCATAGTTCGCTTTTGCCTTCGCTTGTGCCTTGGCTGGAAATCAGTCATCTGTTTTAGCAATGATAATTTGTGGCTAACCTATAATCGTCCAGCAAACTATCAAGTCAGCAGCCAAGTCATAATAATGAGATAGCTAATTCATAATTATGAGTAATATAAATACATTTTTTGTAATCTTTGTGCTTCCATAGTCCCCCATAATGTTGTGTGCATTGCAATATTTTGAGGAAAACTGTGCTCTTACCCTGCTAATCAGACCTTCACACTCTGCTCTTACCGCTGCAATGTGCAATTAATAAAGATTGGCCACCGGGCTGGTCCAATTTACCCATGAAACCTCCCACACTAAAATTATAGGTGTTTCAGTTTCATTGTCCAAACCCTGTACATGTTCCCTTGTTTTGGTAAATAGAAACAAACAAATTCATTTTACTATAGAGTGCCTAATTGTTTATATAAAAAAAAATACTAAGAGAACTTTAAGTTCTTTAAAAAAAACTTTTGAATAAAAAAGAACAGTATATAAAAAAAAACCTTTACCTCTGAAATTTTTTCCAGTGATGGCACAAAGTAAACATCACACACAATGGCCAGAGCATGAAACATGTAGATCGCCTGTTAAACAGGAACGAGAGACGTTATTAAAATCTGTTTATTCTGTTGGAGTACGGAAATAAGGTTTTATTTTTAGCCTGAGAAGAAACTCACACAGAGGACATGTAGGAGAACAGCTCCGTGTCTCCTCTGACCCAGAGTAAAGATGTCTTCTGGAAACCCGAATATACCTGAAGAAATGATCTGGAATATGAGACTAGTTTAACTTCAGCTAATTAGTTACACAATCAAGTAAATAGTAAAGATAATTCGCAATTTAACACTTTTTATTCTGATTGCCTGGATCTCCACATTATCATTAATATTATTTTTTCATATTTTTTCATATTTGAAAAAATAAATTCTTGAATTAATGTCATGCGTTTCATGTTGTATTCAAAAGAGGAAGATGTGGAAACATGCAAAAATATGAGAAACCCACATGTAACCTGTTGTTTTGTTTCTTTTTTTACATGTGATTTGTCAAATCTGAAAATCGCTTGTTTTGATTGAGATCAGAGAAAAGATGATTCAGAGATGTCCCTTTAAAAACATTCAAAGACTGAGGAATGTTTTGTTTGCTCATACTGCCTTTTATATGAATACTGATTTCATCTTCTCAAAACTTAGACAACCGATCTATATATGTATGAAGGGATGCAGAAGCTGTTTGTGTTTTAAGATTAATTGTCATTAACTGAGAGTCCCTATAACCTTCCTGTTCTGTTGCATTTGCAGCTTCCTGGATTCAAAAATTGCTACTAAAAAGGCAAACTACGAGTAAAAAAATCAAGATAACAAGAAAGAAGCTCTTTAAAGGGTGAACCTCTCTAATGCCACTCACTGGAAGGAACAATAAAAACTGTTAGGTCCTTACAGTATTTCCATTTTCTGGCGCCATAGTGTTAGTGTGCATTTAGGGTTTGTCCCTATCAGGAAGCCCTCAGGCTGCATTTTCTCAAATCAAACCATGTTATGTAGTTCTTGCAAAATATTACAGAAAAGCCACCCCAAATGTTTACATATTTAATAAATAAATAATAGAAGGAAAAAAAATCCTTGCAGCCAGTAGGGCCGGCGTTTCTATCTAGTTATATACAATGGGGAAAAGGTATTTATATATTTTAATCTGGCAGAAAGCTGGAGTACCGAGAAAGAGGAAAACGTGCAAACTAATGTGAGATTTGAATCAAGCAAAAAAAATGAAAAATAAAAAATCGAAAACAATCATAAAAGATAAGCGTCGTCAGAATCTAAGCAACGCAACCATTATTAAAGTTAATTTAATCCTACGAGAAGCGACAATGTGAAATTAGGTTATGATTCACATGATTTAGTTTAAAAACTCTCTTCACAATAAAGCTGATCTTCAAAAACAAACAGTTGAGGCTCAATATTTTATGCATCAATATATAACAGCAAATAACTATTTAATTATTGGATTATATTTTGAAACATAAAAAAAAAAAAGAGAGAACAATTTATGGCTGAAAATAACTTAAAAGCTGGGAGCGGGTCAAAAATTATTTTAAAACAATGTAAAATGAGTCCTTAATCAGCACAAGAAGTAAAGCTGTTTAAGGTTGCTATGGACTAATATGAACAGTAACTTAATTCTCTATTTTTATGACTAAATGTGATTCTTCTACATCATGTTTTCATCATGTAAAGCACTTTGAACTGCCTTGCTGCTAAACGTTAAGGGAATTATTGATCAGGTAGAAACAAATAGAACTACCACATCTACAGTGTGATATAAGGAGAAATGAAAGGGATTTTCTTCAAGCATTTTTCTTCAGTAAAAGATTCCAGTTGCTAAACCAATACCCGGTTCCTGTCTGATCCTTTTTTTTTTACTGGTTTGAGCTGCAGGCCGGGCAGTCAAGCACATTTAGTCTGTAAGACGACGCAGATACACGACAAGGAAAAACCATGTCAGGCGTCATCCTGCCTGAAGTAGCACGGGCCTCCGCTTATCCTGGACAAATGCAACATCCAGCAGCATCCACACAAACCTCACGAGATTATCAGGGGAGAGAATGGATTTCCTTTCTTGTTTTCTTGGTATTAATATCACGATTCTTGGTTCTTGGTGTTTTGATCTATGATCTGGACTTCTGGCCTCTGTTTTGGCCAGAAAGGATAATAATAAGTCGGTTACTTTATGACTTACACTTGCACAAAAACTGCAACTAATTGCTCTCCTGGACCAGCTTTAATTCAGTTTAACCTTAGTAGTGAATTAAACAAGAAGATCTTCAGATCTTCAGCCTACAGGACTGGAGCTGCAAGCTCACCTGATATATGTTATGTGATACATGATTAAATATGACCCCATGAAAAAGACACTCATTCAGGCCAATTCAGTCTAGAACTGCCTCTGCTTAAAGATAGAGCTGCTAAATGTGCTCCTGACTTTCTTTGAGTATCCACGTCCGAAAAAAAGAAGAAGTTTAGATTTGTTTTAATTAGCCAAACACTGTTAAATTAAAAAGCTGATTCCAAAACAGATAAATAAATGTAACCAAGCATCTGCAGTGAGATATGAGAGACAGGCTTTGCTGTAATCAGGATCATAGGACAGGATGGAGACTATGAGCCACAACAGAGACAAGCAAGCATCCCACCACAAAACTCTCAGTTTCCTAGCAACTGGGTCCCTCAAAGGCCTGACTGTGTTAAAAAAACGTCTAAATGTGCAGAAAAGGAAAGGGAAGACACATCAAGCAGACATGAATGAAACACAATCAGTGGGGGTGAGACCTTCACTCTGATCTGAAACAAACCGGACGAGAGCAGAATAATCTGCGGATTAGAGGCAGAAGAAAGAGGAGAAGTCTCACCAGATCTGGGGAAGCTGCCGTTCAGGTTGTCTTCAGTTTGCTGTGCAACTTCTCTTCTGGATAAATGTCTGACATTCTCCCCAGATTGGTCTGGAACAAAGGAGATCATCTGGTTTAATCTCACTGAATTTGCAGTCTGCAGAGTTGCAGCATGTCATTTAAACTGGTTGCACGTTTTTTTAAGCACCTGTGATCTGGCTGAGGCCAAAGAGCCAGAAAGCAGCGAGCAGCGCGACTCCGCCGACACGGAACCGTGGAGGCAGCAGCGGCCGGCCCGGAGCCTTCATCCCGCCTCAGGCAGACGCTCTCCGGGGTCTCCGGTCAGAACATGCCGCCGCCGCCGCCGCCGCCGCGCCTCCTCCTAACCGGATCTAAGCGGCTTGTTGCTCTCCGGTTCTGATGTGTCGTTTCTCAGCGTCTCCAGGTCGGAGCTCCATCATCACCATCCAGCTGCTGATGAATCACCAGCATCTATTTCTAAACTCCCTCCCCAGATTCAGATCGCCTCAGCATCCATTCTGTTCCAAGCGGGATCATCCAGTCTGTGATCTTCCCCTTCACCAGGAGGGGGTGTGTTCCTCTAGAGCCTCAGCTCAGCTGGGAGGGCGAGTCGGCCATTAAAAATCAATTAAAAGCACCAATCAGAACCACTAAATTACAACTGCTTCTTGAGTTACGATTTTATTTAACCTTCCCACTGATTCTCACTTGGTTTGGTCCATTGGAGCGCTTCATTCAGAACAAATTGTACCACGAGATTATCAGTGAAAAAGCAATTAAGATTCATTAAACTGTAGGAAAATCAGAGCATTACCTCACACAACTATAGAAGTGTGCTTCTACAGGAGCCTATAATGTATGAATCTTTGAGAAGTTGCCTCTTTTTAAATGAACAACTGCATCAGTGCAGCGTGTCATGGAAGAAACCAGCCTGGTGACATGTTTGACGACAACCAGGTTGGTTTATAAATTGCTTTCAGCTTCTTTGGATTGTTGGGTCTGATGTGTTTAGATGAACTTGGACACTTTAGCAGTGGTCAGTAAAACCAGGAACTTTTAACAGAGAAGGCTCCAAGATGTCCTGCTGAAAAATGAAATCTGTCTGCATCTTGAGTTGGTTTGGTTTTATGGCTTTGCACATTTCCTGTTTCCCTTATTTTTAATATATTAGCCTTGCTCCTAATTTTCTGTCAGTGTGTGGGTGGATCCAGGCTAGTGATTTCTTACGTTCAATTGTTCTTCATTTCGTTACATTAATGGTTCTCATAATCTGTGGTCAGGTCACTTTTGACCTCAAGCAACTTGGATTCTGCACTTCTCAATAGTTTCCATCTGGTGGGTAAAATTAATTTAATCTGAAAATCAGGCTTTAAAGCACTTGTGAACAATTGACTCTGTAATCTGATTTAAGACACCAATTTATAATGGCTGCTTCAGAAAACACAAGCGACACATTTCCATGTCTGTGAATGTCGGCTCTTTAAACACTGACTCCACATCCTTGGCAGGCTGCTTGCGCACCATCATAATTTTTCCTTTAACCCAACTTTCCACTGATATTCTTAAATACTCACTGAAATAAATACATTGAAGATTTTAGTTGTATGCAAAAAAACCAAAACAAACTAACAAAAAAATACATGCAAGTCAACAAAACACACGCCTTATCCTAAAAATGTGATTTCATATTTTGCCAGGAGTTTCTAAACAGGTGAAAGAAGCTTTGTGTTATTTGTCCTAGCTAGATCCACATCAATGAAAACGAAGCACGATTACACAACATAGCTTACAGGTAAAGGAGTTCCATTGACGTAAATGAGAGATGGTATGCCGTTTACTGAACTTCAAAACAAGAGATCAGACTTGAAACATGTTGGGAAGAGGTCAAATGGGAGGTAAGGCCTTAAACTGGACGCTGACGTAGGGCGGCAACATCAGCAGACTGTTGAGGAAGACGTTGTCAGAGTTTCCTACCCAGCACCCCAAAACTACAAAAGCCAAAACAGACAAACTGATGATGAAGAGCATGAACATCTTCTGGAAGGTGGTCCTCAAGGTCCCAGCATATCTGTTTCCACTACTGAAGTTAGAACAGAAACAAAACACACATAAAACAATTACAAGTGAGAAACACAAGAACTGCACAAATGAAAAAAAAAAAAGCTGTACCCAGAACAGAAGTGGAGGATTGTAACAACAAACTAATTTACCTTTTACATCTGAGGTCAGGAGTAGGGCTGGGAGGTTCCAGCTCCTCCTCGGCATCAGTCTTCATCTGCTGACAGAACAAAACAACGCAAAATACTCTGTAAAAAACAAATCTGTAATCTGACGCTCCCTTGTGGTTACTGCTGGTATTATACAATTATTTATTAAAAATGTTTGCATTAATATTAATTTAAAGTTTGGTCTCAAAAATTAAAAAAGGAAAACTTAGAATCGTACATTTTTGTCCAGTTCAAACACCGCAAGTGAAACATCCGTGGAGTCTTTAATGAAAGGTTTAATTTCTGTAGATGAGAACAGCAGCTGGATTTCCTCCGCTATGGACAGGCGAGGACTGGGCCGTCCCTCCTCCTCCTCTCTCATCGCCTCCGTCGCAATCGCGCTGAAAAGAAGCAGCACCGCAAAGGCTCAGAGGGAGGATAAGCACTGTACGCATTTATACGAATGTTCAGGATCTGCCTGTAAGAGTTACAACGAAGCCTCGTCTCGTCTGTCCTCTAGCTGGCTGCTCAGCTCCTGCTTCGTCAGCCTGAGGTCCTGAAAACACAATCAACAAACTTAAGCCCCCCAGAAAAACACGGATGATTGGTGCTTAGCGTCCTGCAAAACTAGAAAACATTTCTCACTCTTTATGAAGCAAAACTGCATTTATGGAAAACAGTAACAAATAAAAACATAATTGCCTTTATGATGTCGGAATATTCCTCCACAGTTTCCTCCAGGTGCTTCAGCTGCTGGTTTTTCTATCCAGTTAAGAAATTATTAAATGATAAATCAAGAGAGAACATTAAAAATAAAAAATAAACCTTACTTCTGTTTTAGTGAAATCTTTGCCTCGTTTACCTGATTAATTAGCTCCTCTCTCTGCTGCAGCTCCAACTGAACTTCCTCAACTCCAAACTGACGAAATATGCGAGGTAAAAAATAAAGTTAGCCGATTTAAAAAAAAAATGTTTGTGAATCTTTTTAAACACACATCCTGGGAGTATTTTATTGGGATTGAACATGGCGGTCCAGAACAAAGCAGATCATCCACATCCTGTATGAGGATAAATTAAAAGGAAATGTCGGGAAATGTTTATATATTAGCATAAAAAACAGCTCAAGCTTATATGGATGGGAAAGTGAGCGTCTAAAACAACATTTCTCATTCTCAGGTGAATCTTGGTGCAGACCCTTGAGTCCAATCATATTTGTATGTATTTATAGATATTAAAGAGCAAGATATTTAATTTTGTGAATATTGGTTGCAACAACATAAAATACATACTGGATGAATAATTAATTTGCAAAGGCTTAGATTTAAAGGCATTTCGTCATATATATCATACACATTGACAACAGAACAAACATTTGGTAAACTTATCCTGTTAAACCTCGACATGTCCGACAGAGAGAGAAAAACTATGAGCTCTACGACAGCAGAAACCTTTGAGTTACCTCAAGGTTTTCATATTCAGTCCTGAGCTTCAACAAAGTGATCCTGTCCTGGTCTCTTTCCTGTTTAAGGCTCTTTAGCTGAAAAGGGTAAGAGAACTCAGATTAGGAACTTATATTTGCAGAATGTTAAATGATGAAATAGTTGGAGACTCTGTAAGCAAAGCCATTAATTTTAAAATCCACTACCATTAATAAAAGTATTGCCACGCTGACTTACAAAAAAAGCTATATTCGACACACTAACCACTTTTGATTAAAGTAATTCAGAAAACTACCTTGAGTGTTAGCTCCTTATTCTCTTCCTGAACCTTTAACGTTTCCTTCTCCTGCAACCAGTCAGAGAAATGTGAGGTGACTAGAGGCAGCTGATCTAGAAATTAATCTAGATTTAAGTCTAGGCGTATAGGAAATAATTCTGCTGTTAACGCACCAAATCCTGAATCTTTCTCTCACAGATCATGTTTTCATCGAAGCCATCGGCCAACAGAGATCCACAAGGTTCAGCGTCAACTTGTTGCAGCTCGATAAGGATCTTCTCCAGGCTGCAGGAAAACATATGAACACAGAAAGATCTTCTTCACCGGAGTGATTAGGGAAGTTCAGGCACATTCAAAGTGATTCCACTCAAAAAACATAGATCAGACAGAAGGCGTGATGCACCCACTCTTTCACTCGTCTCCTCAGGCTAGCATTTTCTGAGCGGAGCATTGCCATGTCATCGTCTGCAACATCCAGCCAGCGCCTCATCTCAGCGTTCAGTTCCTTGAGCTGACTCTGGCTGTAATCCAGCTCAGCTATCTTCTCCAGCATATCTGTTCGGGATCTTTTTCAGCAAATCAAAATGTAATTAAATTCAATTTCAGTTAATTGAACTTGTGTTTGCGTGTAAATGGGGTTTGTTGAATGAGCTTTGCTCACATGTTATCCTCTGTAGAATCCATCTGGCTGGCTAAGTCCTCAGCTGACCTGCAGAGACACACGCTCCTACAAAGTTGGAAGAGATGACAAAGAAAATTCTTATAGCATTAGTTTAACGCTTATCTACATGCAAATACTCACAATGAAAAAACTAATCTTAAATCAACAAACAAGCGAGTATTCAATCTAAAATCTTGCATTCACCTTTATAAAGAATACAGGGTTAGAGTCTCACTTTAGACAAATTAATAAAGAACTTCATTCACACATTTTCTACACCTGTTTATCCCTGTAGGTTAGCAGAGGGGCCTATCGTCAGCGGTCCGTGAGTGATTCCAGAGGACCCGGGGAGTGTGAACAATTAGGCAATGCCCTTTGTCTTCAATGTGAGCTGTTACTGTTGTTAGACCCTCTCCTACAAGCTAAAATATATTTTTTCACAATAATTATCTAAGTTATATTCGAAAACACTTATTGACTTCCAAACAGTCCTATAAAAATATCAATATTGTGCACGATGAAGATACGTTCACAAATTTTTGGCAAAAGGCAGGCCATCGAGAAGATGCATTTATTGCAAGTGCTAACAAACAACCGATGTAGATAGCTAGTGCTGCTAAACTAGTTACTACGACTAAGTTACTTTACTACAGGCTGTAAACGTTTTATCAAGACTATTTAAATACTCCTGATCATCACCATATTTGTAGGAAACTACAAATTCATTTAAAATGGAGGCATAATGGTAAATACTGTATAATAGTGTTCAACTGTTTTTAATTACTTCTGTTTAGATGTTCATCTAACACCCTGGTCTGCACTCATGGTTCCTTCTGGTTAGGATGCCTTCCTGTCAAATGTCACTAAAGTTCATCTGCAGTTAAAGTCAAGAGTTTACATACACACCTACATTCATTTCCTTTTTCTCTCCTTATTGTGGAAACTATATAAAATATTTTGCTAATTCTAACAGACCTAAAATCGTTTGGTCTGATTTAACATCAGATCATAAGGGGGAAAAAATGTTTTTTTTATTCAATGTGAATTTCTGATTTCAACGAAATGTGAAAAGAGAACAACTTTATCAATTGACTTCATGAAAGTTATAAAGTAAAAAAACTAATGAAAAAAGCCACATAAGGATGTTTTTGTTTTGTTAAAGCAACTTTCAACTAAGAAGGTACTGCCTGCTAGTCATAACAAACTATATTATTTCAAATACTAGATTTGTTCTAACAATTTCAAACATAAATATATTAACAAACAAACTAAATCCCGCATTTATTTCAGGTCCTTTAACGCAACTGTTGAGTTTGAGCTCGGCAAGTAGAAAACAACCGTTAGCTACAGGCTAGCTGTTTAAAAATGTTAAAACATGTCCCTAAATACAAACGCTCGCCTCCTATCGTTAGAAAAACATTGTGTTTTCAACTTCGTGGTGAAGCTGAAGACAAAAAAACAAAAAACAAACGTGTTTTAAGTCGTTTTTCAGGAGCCATTATTGGCGCCGGAAAACGTTGACGACGGCTTTGACGGTTAGCTTTCAGTTAGCTTTAACCAAAATGGCTTACTTTTACTTTTAAGCTCCCGTCTGCTTCACAATAGTACACACATCACAATGTTCTCAACATTTAATAAATAAACAAAAATAAATAACAGCAATTAAAATCAGTTATTACCCGGAAGAAGAACCCCGAGAAGCTCCAGCAATGGCAGCCGCTTAAACAAACCTTCTGAGTTCAGATGTAAAGATGCAAATATTCTAGTTAACTGTTCAATAATTGTTACATGACTTTTTTTGCAACCGGCTTCAATACTTTTTTATCCCCATCATATTCAGAATTAACAGAAATGTTCTCTGAAGAGCAGAAGGACACAAACTTTCTGTAAATTCCCCCTAAAACCTGAACCTGTTCCCAGGAGGAATTGTTCCCTTGGTTAGAACATTTACATGATTCAAGAAGTCACACTATGTTGAAACTACCCTCAAGGTTCCCTTAAACGTTGGAAGTGGTTGTGCTTTATTAGAGGTTCTCAAAGCCCTTCCTGTTAGTTGGTTTCAAACATTTAAACCATGTTCCAACAACATTCCTTGAAAGTTGTTTGTTGCTTGACTTTTAAGAATTATTCCCAAAGCTTTCAAGACGAGGTGAAAGAATCAGCAGCTAGACTTTAATGAGAGATTCCTTAAGTTTTCTTTGTAGGTTGTTATCCAACATTTCCTGAACGTTCCAAGAAAGTCACTCTTTGTTTGACCTGACTTGTAGTTTTTTGAACATTATTTGACGTGAATAAGTTTTAAGGAAACGCGTCTAAAACCTTACCACAGTATTAAAGTTTGTACTAAAAATAATCTGTAGAAAAAACATGTCATTTAATCATTTTAATTAAACATTTGACAAACTCTGAAGCAGAAATAGGAGTAAACACGTTTCCTGAAGAACTTTTTTATAGTAAACTGCAAACATAAAACAATAAAAACAACAAAATACCCTAAATTAGGAGTTCAGTGATGCACAAACAACAAACACAACAGAGAAAAAACCCCAATATTTTTAAAAACCAAAAAAAGAAATAAACTTAACAGTTTTTGCTAGATTTCATATTCCCCATTAATTATAAGAACCAGTTAAACTAAAGATTTCTGATTTTTTGATTCACTTTAAGGCATGTAAAGTTTGAATTACATAATATAAGTGAAGTCACAAATGCAAAAATGGCATCAAGTGCAGTAAGACATGTTAGCACGGCTTAAAGGCAAATCCACATACTGAAGAACGACACAGAAGGAGATGACATGCTAAAACATCACACTTTAAAAATGTATTAGATTCAAGAATACTGCAAGGAAGGACACTGATGATTAATTTGCTGCTGCATTAAGTAACGGTAATGACAATGTTGCTAAAGTCCCTGAAACACTGACAAATTGGAAAATATAAACATAGGTGTTCTGACTTCACCGTCATGCTATAGCCGTCAGATTACGTTACATTACAACAACCTGTAAACTGAAAGATGAGATTTACACCATGTACCGTTTCTGAGACTTTGTAAATACATGTGAAAACTAGAGATGCACCGATCGCAGACTCGTGGTTAGTTTGCATTCCAGAGTCTAATTTTAAGTCCATTTTAAATTTCTTTTTAGGTTATACGATTAAAAATGCTAAATATAGCCTTCTTACAGTGAATGGTCTTTTTTTTTGTGCATAAAAAGCATCGTTGACATCTGACGTGTGAGTCAGAGAATAGTTTAAGCCCCAACTACTGTTTTTTTAATGTATATCTATACGTTTTAATCTACATCTCTATGTTCTGTGGCAGAGGTTAAAACAGCAGAACATGTATTTTTTGTATATGTATAATGGACATTATGCACCGTAAAACTAAGAAAAAAAATGTCGCTAGCATCATATATTAGAGATTAGCATAGTATTAATAAATGTACACATTACTATACCTTAACTGAGATTTCCAATATTTGATTTCTAAATCCAGCAGCTCTCTGACAGACGGCGGCTGAAAGCTTAAAAACAACAGATCAGCATTTCTGATTTCTCTGTGCATCTCCAGTAAAGCCATTTTTGGTATACATTAAGCATCACCCAGTGAAGATGTGCGATATACACGGCAGCTGCGCAGAAGAGGATCAAAATATCCTGGAGTTTATTTGGGGAAAAAGTGCAAAACAGATATGAGTGAGAAGGATTTAGGCAGCTCCGGTTTTAAGGAAAATCATCCCACAAAAAAAAAGTACACACATTACAATCGTCAGTCTCGGAGTCTTTTAAACTAATCTTGGATCTAATATTCAACATAACGTTTCATGATTTCATTTAACACATTCCTACTTCAGTGCTGTATTAAACAATTGCTCAGTGCTTTGTGTGTTAAAGAAGTGTGTAAGTCTGAGGTTTCGATTGACTAGTGCAGATATTGTCTTGAGGTTGACCCCTGGTTTCCCTTCTCCACGCAGCTTACAGGCTGACAAATAGTTTCAAACAATAAAGCAACCACTAACTTTCAAAGCAGTATCCCATCCAAACCTACCTCCTCTTAAACAGAGGTAATCTTTTCTAAAGCTGTTCTTGCCAGCGTTAACAATCACCACTACAGTAAAGACTAAGAGTCTTTTCAGATCTCTTCATGTTACTGGGAGGGTTCCAGTGATCCTGTGACCTGGAAGTTTATCCCATCTCCAAGGAGTGGCGATGGGATGAGCGGGGAGAGCCAGCAGATGTACCAGCGAATGCCCAGCGTGTGGCGCAGGTTGCTGAGGAGACCCAGGTTGTATGGCCGGCGAGAGGAGTACCACTCCCTGGTGGTCTGGCCTCGAAACAGCAAGAAGAGGTGGAAGAAGAAGAAGCTGGAGACGAGCAGGAAACCCACGACGCACGTGTCAGCAATAAAGGCAAAGGCGAAGGCTCGTGCTGTAACTTGGCCTATAAAAACATGGAGGAAGACATTAGCTTGTATGATTTAAAGTAATCATAAGCATAGGCTTTTACATCAGAGCTACGAAGAATAGAAACGAAATAGACAAGGCAACCAGTGTGTAAGACCTGAGACGACCATGATCCAGGGTATGAGCAGCAGCAGGACGCTGTGCAGAGTGAAGCCCTCCTTCAGGATGACTATGAAGACCTCGGCGTTCATCACCATGGCGTACAGGAGGCCCGACCACATAAACAGCAGGCAGCAAATGAAGTAGCGGTAGTTGCGGAAGCCGACGCACTGGCCGAAGAAGACGCAGTGGTGATCCCGCCGCAAGACGCACACTTTGCAGTCGAAGCAGTGGGAGCAGCGCGGGGGTGTGTGCGTCTCACACGTGTAGCAGTACCTGCGCGACAAAACAAAAATACAGTATTTAGTGAGGATGATTTTGCAGATGATTTTAATTTGCCAGAATAAGTATCACACAATTACAAACAGTAGGCAGTACTTTTTTACCTTCACAAACTTGTCAACATTGTGCTGAAAATATGTTTTAAAATCAAAAATGGGGCGACTTGATTGTCCAACTAAATATTTCAAAACAAATCAAGAGAACTTGTTGTTATTAAATATTTAAAAAAAAATACAACCCTCTAATTTTGTTTTCTTATTAAAATCAAATAAACAGATTTCAATTGAGGCTCCTACTGTCCCGTAAACACTGGGTCTGTAAATGCGTCGAATCAGGCAGATTAAACACAAATAATTTAAAAATATTTAAGCTAACTTTTCTTTATCCACTTCAAACTAATACAAGAGTTTATTTTTTCTATATAATAAACATCCCAGTAAATTACAATGAAGCAACAGGCCGAAACATCACAGTGTCAGGTTCAATTTCTATATTTGTTTTACACATAAAATACTAAAAAATTTACTGTAAAACAAAAAGAAATACTCTCCTTAAATTTTTTGCAAACACAATACTCCCAGCAAATAAAAAAAGAGACTGAAAGTCAATATTTTTAATAAAATCTTTTAGTTTACTGGAGCAAAGCTATATTCCTCTGCATAAACCAAGATTAGTAATTGAATCTGTTAGATGCATTTAAACTGGGTTCCTTACCTCCAGCCCTGACCCAGACTGTCTCCTCCGAGGAACACCCCCTTGATGCTGGGGCTGGCTTTCAGGAAGAGATAGGCGTTCCAGCAGATGTTGCCCAGCATGAAGTACTGAGCCAGCAGGTGAAGCGCTTTCCACCAGGCGGACCACGCCGTCTTCTGCTGCTCCGAGTCCAGCGGAGCCTCCACCAGCACCAGGTAGCTCACCTCCCCGGTGATGGAGAATACCAGGAAGGTGTTGAGGAAAACGGGGATGTGTTCGCACAGCTTCCCGACCTTGCAGAACAACCTGTTACCCAAACCGGTCATGTTTGGAGAGTACCGCGACCCGGAGCAATTTTACAGACGCACAGAGCCTTTGGTTGGTTAGCTTGCTAGCTAGCCGCTAGTTAAAAAACAAAACGCTTCCGTTTGCTTTCTACGCGACTGTAAATTGTTTGTCTTACATCAAAAAACATCCAGCAAACAACATTCCAAAGTATCACATCAATTTAGGCTTTGATACAAATTAAGTGAAGTTTCATTCTAAAAACAAGGAGCGGCTCTGTTGAATTGCTCTCAAATCCGACGCCCAGTGCTACATAATAATAGAACCGGAGTGCAACACAATGTTTTAGTTCCACCTCCTAAAATCGCTTACCGTTTAAAACATATAATTATAATATATATAACATATAATTATACAGTACACAATATGTACCTTTTGTCTGCATCTGTGTTACTTTAGTTTAACATCCCAACACGTTTTAAACTAATCCAACCAATAGTAAATGTTACATTAAAAGTAATAGTAATTATTAATCATCATTGTCACTATAACTATTATTATTACTGCTAGTGGTAGTTGTATTATTATTATTAGTTTTGTTTGTAGTACAATAAAATGTAGTTTTGATTGATTTATTGGGAGGAGAAAATAATCATTGTTATAATTTGAATTTAACTAGATTAGGAAGAAATTTCTATTTAGTAAAAGGAGCAGTCAAAGACAAATATATAATGTATAAAAAAGAGAAAACAGAATAAAAAACTCTACAGTAAGGGTAAAAATATAAATACTGTGCAGTTTTAATGTTGTTGTGTGCAGTTTTTTAACTAGATTTATTATTGAAAATGTGATAATTTCAGATGTCCATACAGATATTTTTGGGGAATTCTTTATAAATAATTAGAAACTATAGCAGTTTAAGATCGTTTTTTAATAAACATTTACTGTGTATTAAAAGGAGAGCTTCAGGTAGGGAATGCATGTTGTGTGTTTGGATTGGCAGTCAGTTTTTAGGCCCTCCCCCTCAAAGCATCGTTCTTAATCCTTGATAATCTGTTCATCTAAGGAGCTCTGGCAGTCATGGCTGCACCAGGGGAGAACTTACTTTCTGTTGAGCCTCTAACCAGCATGCAGACAAATACACTTACCAAACAGAGAGATGTATTTATAAAGAAGAGGTAAGATACTTGAAAATATGCTTGCCTGGTGTGGTAATCTATAAAATGAAACATGTGGGGTTAATGCTGTTTGAAGCTGCGCTTTTCATCCTCAGAAAGCCTATCAGTGTTACAGTCGACTAGATGAAAGTACAGTGCTGGTTAGATGTTTACACAGACATGGACAGGAATGACGCTGCTGCTACTGACTGTGATTGAAAGCCTCATCTAGAGTCCTCCAAACATACTTCCGGTCATTTTAGACAAACTGTTCAATCTTTGTCTCTGCTGACCATAACATTTTTATTCAAAAAAATGTTTGAATTGTTCAAATTCCAGCAAGGGTGTAAGTCCTCCTGCTTGTGATCAGCTTGAAGCTTGCTGACCACCCAAAATCATGTTTGTCTCAATCTTAGAGAGACAGTTTGGATAAAATCTTTGACAATTGAGTACAGCTACAACTTCCAACAAGGACAAGAATCCAAAAAATACAGAAGTACTGGCTATCGAAGTCCTCTTCCTGAGATGATTCTCAATGCCATAAGCTTGTGTTTTCTGCCAGGAAACCAGAATTAATGAGTACTTCTAAAGCAAATCCTTAAGGTATTAACAGGAGGACGCTTGTAGGACATGAATTTTAACCTACTACTGCTTTATTCCAACGGAGAGTTAAAAAAAACAGAATGATGTGCACAGCATGACATGACATAAAAAAAAAACTCCTCTTTGTTATAACAGACGGATGCAACTTCAGCAGCATCTACAAGAGTTGAAGGAGAGAGAGCGCAGAGCCCAGCAGCACAATAGGCAGTTGCTGCTGCAGTTTGAGAGAGCTCAGGACACGCTGAGGGAGATGCTGGCCCACAGCGCCGCCATGAAAACCATACGGGTGCAAAGATGCACACAGGCAGCACACAAACACAACAATAAACCCCAAACGGTTTTTGTCCAGTAGCAATCGGAGAGAGGTTTGGTTGTATAGCTAAAATGACAATAAAGCCAATAAAATAAAACAACCAGGATTAACAGTTTCTCTAAGATTTCAAAGATGCCTTAGATTAACAGTTTTAACATTTGCAGATGGAGTATGAGAGGTACCTGGAGGAAAACTTCCCGCGCTGGCAGCACCAACTCCAGGAGAAAACACGGGCCGCTCATAAAAAGGTAGAATATGTGGAGGCAGTTTTAACAAACCAACAACAACTGGCTCAGGTTGTTGCCTTGCGAACATATTTATCACTTTTAAACCTTTTTCTCATGTTAGCACAAACAAAAAATGTAATTTTTTCTTGGGGGTGGTCCGTGATAAAGCGACACAAAACTAGGGTATGCATCTATAGTGAGACCCCCTCTACTCTGATACCCTACATAAAATTCACTGCAAACAATTACTGACAAATTCAAAGTTTGACAAAATTCTTGTTTAACACACAGCAAACATGTGGAAGAAGGTGCTCAGGTTGATTTTTAAAAGTGATCTGCACAAATGCTCAGCTGTATATCTTCTCTAAACATTTTGCAAAAAGAATGAAAAATGTTTAGGTTTTGAGCACCGCTAAGCTAGTAGATACATGCAGTTAATGCACGAAACGACCCACAGCGAAAGATTATTTTTACAAAGTTTTGACCAATAACGACTTGGTTCAAATGCACTGCATTTTATAGCTATGCTATATTGAAAAATAAAATGTGACCAAAAGCAAATCAAGTAAAAAAAAAAAAAAACCTAAACTACATATTTATGTCTAAAAAGATGCCAATAAAAACATCTTTTTCTGTTAATCCAATATCCTGTTTGTAATTTATTTCCCCCGCAGAGGAGGGACGACTGTTTGAAATCATATCTACAACATGATAAAGATCAAGTGTCAACAGCTGATGAGCCTTTAACCTCACAAGGTTTGTTTTCCTCTTTTGAGGATATATTATCAGTTTGTATCTCGTAAAGCTGGAATTGCTGAGCTTCTTCTGCACATGTTCTCTTTGTTTACAGATCCTTCCATAAGAGCAACAAGATTTGATGTGCCTCAAATGTATCCCAGTGAAGAGATCTCTGCTTGCACCCAAGATAATCCCTCCTATTATCCCCATCCCGAGTCATCCTGGCTAACCCAGGGAGGTATGTTTCCAGGTTTCTTCAGGGCGTCGGTTCAAACCCAGGATCCCTTACTTGTCCCTCCTACAAACTTCCCACATTCTCACACTCTCCTAGGGCAAAACCTCCCCTCCGTATTCAATCATCAGCAGCCGTGGTTCAGGCCTGAAGCTGGAGGCTGCGCTCCTCTACGGTGCATTCAGCCCTGCACTGATGGGAAACATCCAGGAAGATCAGGCCAAATGCACACCGAGAAATCTTCGGCATCAAGCGTTTCTCAGATTGTGGAGAGGGAAGATGCAAGTTCGAAGAGGCTGAGAGGTGGTGGAGGCAGAAGATGTATTTCCCCTGAGCTTGATGTTAAGCCAGGTGAAAAGAAAACAAACTCAGTGTGTAAAGTAAAGTGGCTGAATATTTGTCCATATTAGCGATCTTTTCTTTCAATCCTCCAGTCCGTCTCTCCAGTGGACATGCAGAAAGCAGCGAGAGTGGCAGAGACTCAAGTTTTACTAGCAGAGAAATGAAAAAGGGAGAGAAGAAGAGAGGAAGAGCAAAGCCTTCTGAGTCGGAGAGATTTGTCCATCAGAAGTAAGAAATAACGCGGATTAAATAAGCCGGCCTCACCAAAATTAAACCGTCAAGAAATACAATACAGGTGTTTATTACATATGACCACAGAGAAACACACCATATGTGTAAATAGTTTAGACAATCCTTCTTTTATATTAGCTGCTTTAAGGTTTCTGTATTCACAAATCACTGGTTCATCCCTTTATATTTAGCAGCTTTATTATCAGAATGACAGAAAGTTCAGAGTGAAGTTTTTTACCAACAGCAAAGTATGGATAACAAAGAAGGAAGATTATAACCGCGACCCTTTAGATTCAAAATAAACATGTTGGTCAAATGATTAACTTTAGACCTTAGATCTGACGGGAGTATGGATAGTTTTGGCCTCAGTTGTATAACGTCAGGGAAGAGGAAATTATGTCTGAAATAACGGCGCATATTAAATAATTAACACGTTACAAGCACTCTAATGGAAACACAGACACGCTAAGACATTTTCACATATTTCCTATGAAACATTTTCTTAATTTTGTTCTTTCAGACCTGATTTATTTATGCAATATTTTCTAATTTAAACAAATATGCAAAACCAGTTTAAAGATGTAAAATGTTGCTCCCATACTTACTTTAAACAAGCTGAAGAGACACAAAATTAATCAATTGTGTTGCATTTAATACCTTACTGAGGCAGGAACAGCTACTTTAACGCTGTTCGACAATTGTAGCTTAAGGATTTTTTAAATATAAAACCAAGGGTGGCTGTTTTGAAGGCATTTTCATAGCAGTAAAAGCTCATAAATAACCACGTTTCAACCATTATCAGGACATCGAGGACTCCCAGTGAAGCTGTTAGTGCTTGCTGCGCAGTCGCCCGGGTCTCAGACACAAACAGCCCCTCTGAGGAAGGAGAAACGACAAGCAGGAGGACAAAGCGAGGCAGACGGCTAAACACGGGGTCAGAGGAGGAAGAGGAATGCAACGGGAGTGGAGAAGATGAGCAGAGTGACAGCTTGGGCGAAAAAGGAAGAAGTCCTGGTATAGAGAATGAATTGGGAAGCTGTAGAGGAGAGGAAGGATCAGATAGTGAAGGAGTGGAAAGTGAAAACAAAGTTGAACACATAGATGATGAGGTTTTGAGTTCTGAGCAGAGCAACACAGAAGAAAAGGATGAAGAGGAAAAAAAGAAAAATCCAGGATCTGGTGATGAACAAAAGGAGAACAGGGTTACAAGCGAACAGGAGAGTAATGTGGAGGACGGCAAGGATGAGAGCAATGATGAAGTTCCTTCCAGTACAAATCAGAAAGAGTATAAGGGAGAGGACGAGGAAGAAGATGAAGAACGGTCAGTCAAGCTGGAGAATGAAGACAAACAACAAAGCAAGAAGGATTCTGCTACCTCAGACGATGAAGATGAGGAAAGCGACGGTAGTGAGAAGATAATGAAGCACCAAGCAGGGTCAACCAAAGAGAAAGAGCAGCCCGCAAGTAAAGAAGAGGAGGATTCAGAGGACAGCATCATCTCTCCACAGGACAAAAACAGGTTCGCTGGTGAAACGATAAATTATTCTTTGCATACGTCAAACACTAAATGGTGTTAGGTCCAAACAGGCGAAGAGCATTCCAGAGGAAGCAGTCGAAGATGAGGAAGAAGACGAGAGTCAAACTCAATCCTCAAACAACAACTCCAAAGAATCAAGTGATGAAGAGGATATTGAGAATCTCCTTGCACCTCAAGACACAACAGAAAAAAAGTAAGTGATCTACCATGTCAGAAAAACACATCATGGGACACCATTCTCATTGTAGCTCCTTCGTCTTTCAGGGAAACATCTGTAAAAACCGAGATGAAGCCTAAAGGTACGTTCTGAGCATCTGGAAACAAATATATGTATTTTTAATTCGTAATAAATTCTAATCTTTTTTTTAGCCACATGTCTCAACTTGAGCATCTTCCAAGTGACAGAGAATGAAGGGAAGACAAACCAAAATGATGACTCTGATGAATTTGATCACTTTTATGACTAAATTTGAACATTAAATCCCAAAAAATGGATACAACATAGTGGATAGTGTCAAGTTATTCACAGGTCAGACTTTATCAGACACACAAGCCCGGCTGAGAGGAAACTGTTGAATAAGTATGTTCATGTAATATGTAAAAAGCAGTGAAGAGTGTCTGTGTGTGCTGACAAAGATAACCATGTGTGTGCTGACAAGTGTTGCAGGATAAACATTCCTGTACTGTTTCTTTTAGTAGAAGCAGAGTCTTAAGGGTTATAAATTTCCTGATAAGACCTGTTTTACTTATCTTCCAGAGCTGGGACA
>JAVLVB010001163.1:532538-556363 GCA_032876305.1 Orestias chungarensis
TTTTGTTACCGCCTTTTTGTGAATAAAAGAACCCAGAGCGGAGCGGAGACCTCAGACCTGAGGATATACGACAGGGGTCGGTCTGTCAGGTCTCCCTCTTGCAACAGGTAAACATATGTCAGCGTTGGGTGTCTTTATTAATTCTCTAAATACTTGCAGATCTGAACTCGGTGAGAAGTCTGGGAGACTTTCTCAACAAAACACAGAGGATCCTGAGGTGGGCGTCAGTCCTAACAGGCATCCAAAGCTAAAATGAGTCTTGGTTTATGGTGGAGATTTTTCTGCATGGTACCATGGCTTAAATACGGCAGACAGAAGAGCCCCTGCAGAGGATACTGATGGGAGCTGGGTGGGTCATAAGGGGTCCCCTCTATGAACTTTGTCTCTGACTACCACGGTTTCCGTTACCACTTTAAAGCAACACTAAGTAACTTTTCAACCTTCATTCAATATTTTCATAACTTTTGTGATTATACGTCACCTCACTGCTCATTGAATGACACCTCTGTCATGGCCTGAGGGGGTCCCTACCGCTTTAACCGACCCTAAGCAACTTTGAGGAGGGCGGCAGGAACCCAGACACACAAAACAAATAGAAATGTGCTGACTGCTTTGTCATATGACATTGTTGATAGAAATGTACTTCAATCCAGGGACAGGGAGATCAGGATTTGTCCTCTTTTATGCGCTGGTCCTTATGGGAAATGCAGTCTTCTTTCAGGCAAAACTCCACCAAAATCAACCATATTTCATTTTTTTTTTTGCACTAAACTCAAATTACAAGATGATTGAAATTAGTTTTAGGAATTCAATGAAATAAACACTTGTGATTTTTTTGCATAAATCTCTGGAGTTTTAATGTGATCGTTAAGAGTTCCAGCAAAATTCCATTCATGAAAATGTATATAATGTAAAAAAACATGTTACATAAATTTGGGCCTACTTAATAGTACTTCTAATTCCTGTACCGTTAATATACTCTTTAATTGGTCAGGATTTTAGTGCATAAATTTGAGTTTTTGCTGTGTGACAAGAAAAAAAGTCCATGTTGATTTGATAGCATCCTTCACTTTTAGATCTTAAAGTGGATCCCACTCCTTTTTTCAAATGTATTGACTCGGTCTGTGATTTTCTGTTGAAGCTCCAAGTTTAGCTATCGTTTGTTTCAAACTCATAGATTTTGGCCCCAAAACTATGAAGGTACTTTGCTTAATAATTCTTTCTTGTCTCCAGTTGTTTCTTTTGTTTATTTTCCTAATAAACTTAAGTTTATTAAATCAAGGATAACAAAAAAAACACCATCAACTTTACATGGTAAAACAATGCAGCTGTTGTTTTGTACAAAGGTTTTCTAGTCAGTCTAATTACCAAACCCAGTGTTTAGTTACTTTTTATCTTTCCACCCTCACACTGAGTTACTATAACTAGTGACAGGTGATACAAGGGAGAGGTGAGTTACAAATAACGTCTCATCACATATTTGTTTTGGGTTCATTTCTTCGAAAAACATTAAAATCTGTTAACATTTGTATTGCAGTCTTCATTAACTTTTTTCCTTCCACTCAACATTTTAATTTTTTTACTCTTTTAACTAAGTTGGTGAGGTAAAAAGATTTCCAAAACGATGTCTTAATTTGAGATACATGTTAATCTTACTCATTAACTGGATTGAAATGTAAGACTTTCGTTTAGGAGGTACCACAGACGGAAAATACAAATTCCTCTGTAGGGAAAGTTTTATTCATCAAACAGGACAGAGGTTATTTTAGAGATAAAGGAAGTCTTGAAGGACAAAAACTGTACAAAGGATGGTTTTTTTTTTTTGTGCACTTCTCTGTTGTTTCATTTGAAATATAAAAATAGACCAATATTTATTATTATTTTAACAGAGAAGCAGATACTTTTAAAGTCCTGGTAAGAAACACAGTAAACTTGTAGCCAATTTACCAAATTTTTACACACTGACAACAATTGTGGGCTTTTATTCCCTCATATTTTAACAACTTGAGCAGTTAAACAGGGGCTCGCTCTCTTGTCACCGTCGGATGTTTCGCTGCGTTGGACGAGCAGCCGGCTGTAGGTCCCTCCCACCTGGCCTTTGGTGAGCCGTCCTGGATTTACGCACACGCAGCCCCTCACATCCTGATGACGTTGAGCAGGAAGCCAGGGTTTAAATCTCGGTCGAGCACAGACGATATGGTTCACCAATATTGTTTGAAACGCTCCGTACCTTCACGAAGTAACGCAGCTCCGAGGGAACGACGAGAATGTCCGGATTGATCAGCATCTGGCCGTGAATCTGGAACTTCTCGTAGTCCATGTTCACCTCCTCCACGGGGGGATACAGGGGGTAGAAACTACAGGGAGAAACGGTCATTAGTGTTTTACACCTTGAAGGTAAAAAAACAACACTGCTTTTGAGGCATTCACCTCCTCTGAGTCAGCATGTGGTTCAGGATGCGGGAGAATCGGTCCGAGGCTGCGCCGCTGCAACACCGCACAGTTATAGTTAATAAAGATGGGGGTATAAAAAACCAAAAACTGATGTTATTTGTAAACAATCCTCACCAGCTGATCTCCTCTGCTCCCATGTGAAACAGGATGTCAGTAGACGTCAGGCCAAAAGTGACTCCGTCGATCAGCAGCGTGCAGGGGTTAGGAACGAATGTGACCCGCTGAAGGGACAAATCAGATGTAAGACAAGACGTCTACCCGGTTCAGAGGATCTGCCTTTTGTGTGTATGTGTGTGTGTGAGAGAGCGACCTGGGCTGCATCCTTGCTGAGGCTGGGCAGGACAAAGGGAGGCTGTGGATAGATGAAATCATGGTGGACGTCTCTCTGGGACGGGACGAACACCAGGTGGCAGCAGACACTTCATAGAGGCAAAAATAAGATTTAAGATTGGGTGGAATCACATCCAGTCTGAGCAACAACTACTGTTATAATTCTCTTTTTTGGGTAATTATTAAGAATATTATTCAATGCTTATGCCAGCTATGGTACCTCCTTCTTTAAGTGTTTTGGACTTTGTGTTTCAGTTTCAGCTTCTCGGATGTTAAGCAGCTGCTAAAATGGCAAACCAGCTTCTTTTCATGGTTATGCATCAAAACAAATACCCACAACTAGGAAAACTAGAGAATATTGGTCCAAAAAAGTAACACTTCTGAAATAGTTAGAAGACAAGTTTAATCGGTGTAACCTGCGTGTTGATGTGACACATCTGTTACGAGGGATAAGTTAAGAAAAATTGAAGGAAAAAAAAAAAAAAACACCAACAAGCAAGTAAAGCAGTTTTGTTGAAAATATTTCAGAGAAATGGGTCCATCGTGTACATGGCAGTTGTTTTAGACCTGTGATTTCATTTCATAACAGTATTGGAGCAAAACCAAAAGTGTCGTGTTTATATTTTTGTAGAGTATAAACAAACTGATTTCAATAAACTGTTTAATGCTATTCGCTAAAAATAGTATGCAATATATGGATCTGCATGTTAGATAATTAATGTTGAAGCGTCCAGATCAGGCCTCTTTGAAAGCTTTTGATCACTAAAGCTTCAGAGCCTTTGGAAAATGTAGCTGCAGCTTTTATACGGACAGCAGACTTATTGGAATAAGTAAAAGTAAGTAATAATTAAAATGCTTATCTGGATTTCTTAGTAACGTCCAATTTAATTTCCTTTTTCACATTCTTACACAACATAGCTGTAAAATATTCCAGATTTTTACATCCGGGTTCAAAGGAATGATACCTTTACCTCTGACCTTTGAATGATTTGGGGATAAAAAAAGACACTAAATCAATGGAAAATGTTAGTTTTAAGTGACAGAGGGGTTAAATTTAGCCTCAATCAAGCTTTTAACTAGTAGACTCAGTAGATGACTTAAAGAGCGATGGAGTCAAACTCTCAAGTCCTTCCAGTTTTTCCCCTCAATTCTTAAGAGGGATGTTAGATATTTCCCATTTGCTGTAACTATTCCACTTTAAACTTTCCTTATTTTAGGAATCTAAAGCACAAAATGTTGCAATTATCAAGTAATGCACAGAACATTGGCTGAATTTCAGCAAAAGCCCAAAGAAAAAGTTTAAAAAATATGTTTAAAAGCTAAGAAGAGAAAAATCGGAACGCTTAGGAGAGACAGGTAGAGAAGACAGCCTAATCCGGTTGGGGAGGAACTCAGTCTTGACAGACGGTTCTCCTTTGCTCTACCTTCTTCATGTCTCACTCTATAGCGTTAAGTTATTTAAGTTTTTCTATAGTTATGCTGCTATAGGCTTAGACTGCTGGAGGACAATCTGACCACTTCTCTCTCTGCTACTTTCTTCCTTTGTCCAATCTACTTAGTTACGGTTATTTCAACCTTGTTAACCTTTTGTTTTCTCTTAGTGTTCTTCTCTCCATAGTAACCACACCTGGGCTGGCGTTCTGTTAGCTGAGACAACTTCTTGGATGAGAACATGGGCTGAGATGCCTTCAGTGACGCTCTACAACTGCTGCTATAATCTCTATTATTTCAGTATCCTGTGCTTCTAATTTAGCTTTCTGTCTTTTCAAACCCCCAGTCGGTCATGGCAGATGGCTGCTTGTACTGAGCCTGGTTCTGCTGGAGGATTCTTCCTGTTAAAGGGGAGTTTTTCCTCTCCACTGTCGCTACATGCATGCTCAGTATGAGGGATTGCTGTAAAGTTAACGAGAACACAAGCCATTGTTTTGGTCTGCTGATTCCAGAGGAGTAAATGCTGCAAGTCAATGACTCGATGAAATCTGCTGGGGTTCCTTAGATTGGAAAATTTTTCAAATTGATTTGTTATGATGTATCTTTGATTTTAATTGATTTTCTGTGAAGTGCCTTGAGACGACACCTGTTGTAAATTGCCGCTATATAAATAAACTGATTCTTGATTCTAGGAGAGTCGTTTTAATAGCTTTCTCTTGCGCGATGATGCACAGAGCGTGGACCACAGCTGTCATGTAAAAGCCATGCAAGGATATGTGACGTACCTTCTGGTTCCATCCACGATGCTCTCAATACAGCGGTTAAAAATCTTCTCAAAGGTCTCGGTCACCTGGGCTTTCTGAGAAGAGAAACAGATGCATATCAAACTAAACTGCTGTAAAAAAAAACTACCTTTAATCTAAAATTGAATAAAATTGAGAGTGATAATGAATCGTACCTCAATCTGTTCATGTTTGGAATCCACAAAAGGACCCAACTACAGAAAAGCAAAGATGAAACACATTCACAGGCTTTCTCTCACTGATCAAGACTTTTCCAATAAAGGTTTTGACTTTACCAGGATGCAGACATCAGGACGATCCCTAACAATGACGCTGATCAGGTCTATCAGAGGGTCAAAGGTCAGGCTGTCTGAGGGTGTGTACGGCCCACAGGCCACGAGAACGTTCAGCGGCTCCGTCACTGCGTGAGACAGGGAGTGGTGAGGGGAAAAAGCTGCTTTTTAATCCCAGATAAAAAAAACTAAACGGGATTAAGAAACAGATCAAGGTTAGTCACCTTCTAGAGACTCCATTTTTACGTCGCCGGAGTAGAAAGGAAGAAGAACCCCCTAAAAAAACACAGGATTATTGCAAGACGCATCAACAGCGCACAACGATTACAGGATGGAAAAAATAAAAAATAAATGCATCAAACCTCATAAAGTTTGGAGGCCACAAGTTTACTCCCGGTTGTGTTCATGCCTTCCATCACAACAACCTGAAAAGTAAGAAGGACTAAGGGGTAAAATTCAGACTTTTTACCCACTCAGAATATCAGAGAAGAACAAAACATACGAGTGGACGGATGGATGGACAGACAGCTAGAAGGATAAACAGTTAAATAAATTGACATAGACAGATAAAATGGTCCATAGGTTGAATGAATCGTAGTTTGATCGATGGAAAACTGAATTAATGAATGAAAGAATTCACGAAGAGATGATGAACGACTGGATAGAAGATGGATAAACATGCATTAAAAAACAGATATCAGAACGTACAGAACACAATAAGGACAAACAGGTCATAGATGCTTAATCGACAAAACTAAGGGAAGAATGACAACGGTAAAACAAATGAGATGAGAGGATTGTCAGAGCTCTCGGTCGGATGACGGGTCGGACTCCAGCCCGTCTCCTTGGCACGCTCAGTTTCTCTCGGTGGCCGTATAACCTGCTGCACACTGACCTCAGCGCAGAGGCAAAGGAGTAACCACCAGTCATCGCGTCTGCATTTCGTCGTTAACCGCACCTCAACACCTCAGTGTAACTTACAGAACGTTACCTGAAACCAAACGTTCGGCTCACCTGACCAGGAAAGAGGGAATATTCTCTGAGCTCGGACAGATCGACAGGCA
Source organism: Orestias chungarensis (assembly GCA_032876305.1). NCBI lineage: Eukaryota > Metazoa > Chordata > Actinopteri > Cyprinodontiformes > Cyprinodontidae > Orestias > Orestias chungarensis. The sequence goes on from JAVLVB010001163.1 coordinate 538,893, forward strand.
CCTGCTGGCCGCCATGCTCCGGCCCCGCCTCCAGCAGGACCGACTGTGCGTTGAGTTTGCCGTTACTGTCACAGCAGACCTGACCCAACACGGTGATGCTGTCCTTGAGGTGAAAACAAGAACACACAGCTACACAGTAGGCTCATTATAATTCATAATAATGACAGGACTTTGAAGCAGATCTAGTCAACAGGAGATGTTAGGCTGTGACTTATAAAAGGACTGCAGGACAATACACTCCTCGATGATAAAAGTTGCCCAGTAATACAACTTTAATAACTTTTGCTTTGTGTAAGCAACGGGCTGTTTACACAATTAGTCTTTGTAATTTTTAAAGTAAATAATTCAATAAAACCGAGATTTGTAATGATAAGAAGTTATATTTTTGACTTATATGGTCATCTGCTGTTTACTGAAGGTCGACACATTAGTTAACTATGAAAGAAACAATCATTTAAACAGTAAATCTGTTGCTATTAACATTTTTTTAAAGTTTCCTCTGTATCTATTTGTGTTTTCCGTCTCTTCAAACCACCAGTCGTTCGTGGCAGACGACTCGATGTAATCTGCTGGGTTTCCTTGGATTGAAATATTTTTAAACTAATTTGTTTAAACGTGTTTGAATGCATGGAGGACTGGAATTAAATCATTTATCTCGTAAAGTGGCTCGAGACAACACGTTTTGTAAGTCGGCGCTAAAAACAGAATTAAATGGAAACATATAGTGAGATGCCTTGAGAGACGCTCAAACTACCCTTATTTAAAGCCAATCATGATGCGTCTTAGCAAATATTTGCACTAATCTCAATATATATCTGCATGTAGATCTTTATGTTTGGGATTGTTTCTGGTCACAAAGCTCGTTCGTTTCTGCAATTTAGCTAAAATTGAATAAAAAACACCAACACAAGCAAGACTGTGTATGTCTATTTATGCTGTGTGAAAAGTGATTTGTAAATAAAGTTTTGTGGATTAATTGGACAAACATAAAAACAAGTTTAAGCTAGTTTTTTTTTGTACTGAATGGCTCCCAACCTGTGCAGGCAGAGAGACAGCTGAGAACTCATCAATGCTGAAGTGAGACCTCAGCTTTTCTCCCAGGTCTTCGATCTTTTCCGCCAACACTGGAGGAAAGAAAAGAGAGGAAACAAACAAAAAAAAATCATCAGAACAGGTTGTTTGACTAAATAAAAACATCACAGATGATGTTTCTTAATTACATAAACTGCAAAACCGGTATTTACCATTTCGAACATCCCGCAGCCTTTGGAACATGTATTTGTAGCTGCTGTGGAGCAAGTCTTCAGGTGCCTCTAGTTGATCCACACGGATGCCTGCGCCTGGATCCTTCCTGCCCGTCCAGCGGGCGCCCTGGACGGCGCCAAACGAAACCACCACCTCGCCTTTCCCGCCACGCTGGCTGTACTTCTGTGAAGGGGTTGCCCTTTGCAAAAAAGGACAAATATATCTTTTATTTCAGAGCTTTTTTGTCTTGTGTTTAATACATAAAAAAGGAAAGATGCATTTTACAAGTTTAGAAAAAAAGCGTAAAACCCATTGTGTGCAGTGTGAGATATGTAGCGATGCATGTTGCAGATTAATACCTGGGGGAAAAGTTAGCTGGAGACAGCAGGAGTCCTGGGCTGCTCAGCAGAGTGCTGGTCCGTTTGGACTGAGGATGCTCTGGAGTGGAGAGCGCTCGTTTCTGAGAGCCCTTTATAAAAAAAAACAAAAACAAACAAAAGAGCTCAGCTAATCCATTAAAATGCTCTTCTGAATTGTTTAAACTCTAAAATTAGACATGGACGACTGAACAGCAAGACAAATTCAGCTTACCTTTCCGGGGGTCGCATAAGAGTCCAAGAGATCCTCCTCTTCTTCTTCTGCCCTTATTCTTTAAAAAACGTTGTCAAGGTCTGCATGTTTTCTCTCCCCCAGTTTCTCATTACAATAAAAATATGAATCTAAATGTTTTGATTTTGCCTTAAAGGATACAGCTCCTGCAACGAATGAACGTCTCTGGTTCGGCTATAACTGTCGTCTTTCCTTGAGCTTGACTTGGATTTGTTCTTCTTGTTTAGGATCTGAGAAGAAAAACCAACTCTAAGTTACAGAGACATAGTGGCACCGACAGATAATGCCAACACCATCTGATCCACACATAAGGCTAGTCTAAAATAAGATCCACATGCATAAAGTCACTTACAGCTAAATCAATTGTAAGGTGATTCCCATCAGTAATTCAAGAACCCCCCCCCTAAAAATATTGATTGAATAAATGCTACATTATGCAGGATTTTTGTTTTTGTAATTAAATTTCTAAAGTACTTAACTTTAACGCATGGTTTTGAATGCTATGTAGCTGGAAGGATTTTCAATTGTGCATTTTTACGTCTGGATTGCTGTTATTATGCGCAACAATGGCAAAAAAAAACAAAAAAACTATTGATTTTACAATTAGGAGACTTGATAAACCTCTTAAATATCTGAAAATCGGACCCAAAATCCAGGAGTAGTTTAACAGGAGACTTCATGGATGCAGAACATAAAAAAAATCTGCTAAAACAAAGTGGAAGGTTAGATTATCTCTTCCATCATGGTTGTGTTGAGGTTACAGACTGGACCGCTCTGTGCCAGCCACATGAAAGGACATCAATGTCATGACTGACTATATGAACTTCTGTTTATGTGATCACCACCAGAACTGATGGGTTTCCCCTAATATCAAACCCAGAATCAACGATGGCCTAAAAGAACTACTAAATAAGGAAAAAAAGAGCCTTCAAGAGAAAAGACAGGGAATTATTGACGTATATACACAAGCAGCTTAAAGTCTGAATAAGGAGAAGCACAGGAAGAAGCTGGAGCGCAAACTAGAGAGGAACAATATCACCGATGTCTGGTCCGGAAAGAAGAAGATCCTCCATTGACCCAACATTGAACAACAACAAAATCTCTTTATCGAAAGGATTTACAACAAATTTGTTGTAATAAAGACTGCGTTCTGTTCACAACCATCAGCATCTACGATAACTCCAAGCTTAAACAACTTAAATTTAAACATTTCCTTTCTCTTTGGAATCAATAAAGTATTTTATTTCTTTTCTGTCATATTGGGGATTCATCATAATCTCTGACTGCAACCTCTCTGCCTTTATTTTTAATCATACATCCAGTCACAGATTTCAAAAACCAGCAAAAAAAGAAACAGAAGCAACGTCTTATCCAGTAGATGCTACTCTTGTGTCTGTTGTCTGATTCTTCAGCTAAAATCTCACACTAGTCATGAGACTTGCAGCAACAGTCTTCAGCCAGGTACCTTTTCAGATTTGTTACAAGACTGAATCCAATAAGAGTTCAGCTGGTTGCATATTAATCTTATGTGTTACGAATCATTTGAGAAAGAGAAAACTAGGGGGGGACATTTGTGGCACGCTGACATGAGAACATCGACACACTGTTGTATTGTGTGAATGGTGAAACATTGGATTTAATTTCACAGGTTGATCATTTTCTCCTTTTTCCTGCAGCACTGTGTTCTCTGAGCCGCCTATGCTCATAAATGGTCCATGTCAAAGAGCATGTCAACTGCGTGAGGAAGTCATGCGTAACAGAAAGGTGATGCTGTTGTTTTATCGCCTCAACCGCTGATCATTTTACAGTGAAGCGACTGTTTACTGACACGTTAAATGTTGATGTTTGACTCCCCAAAAAGAACTAATTGTGTCCATAATCATTACTTTGCACAAATCTTCCCCTGTGGTGTCAACCCCTCCTGATTTCATGTGAGAATAGAAGAAAAAAAAAAAGCAAAACAAAGAGAGATTTTACTCCATTTAGCACAAATATTTTGTTACCTCATGTTCAAAGTGCTCCAGGTTCTGCAGGTTGAGGTCCAGACCGTCATTAGTGGCGCTGTAGGCAACCCACTCACACAGCATCTGGGACGCCGACATTCTGCTGCAGATGCAGAGTTCAACCACTGTGGGACAGACACAATAAATGATCCAAAGTATTTACATCATTGTAACGTTCTGTATGTTTTATTAATCGTATGTTTAGGTACAAATCTGGATCTGTGGACTGCACACCATCTTCCTATATTGAAACAGTGGTGGCAGAATCATTATTTGGGGGTGTTTTTTTTAAATGGGAGGAACAAGGAAGCTATTAGCTACAAATCCAGGGTAATCCTGGAAGATGGTTGGAGCGAGGCTGCAGAGGACTAGAAGCCTTGACGAATCTGCCATTTGCTGTTCAATCATATAATATCCCAATTAAATACACAGAGGTCTATGGTTAATTTTATTATTTTAAAAATACCAAAAAAGGCGTAAACGTAATTGTAGGTGTAGATTAGATGTTTTTGTGTTAGTAAATAAGAGAAAAGGAGCCAAAAAAAGAGAACTGTGATGCATTATAACACAGAGAGCATGGGGAGCAGACATAGGATGAGATTTGTGGAGAATAAAATCTTACTCTTGTCGAGGACAGTCTCATCCTGGCAGGTAACCTCGAAGGTCTCCAGCTCTGTCTTCAAGCCTTCTGTGGTTACAAGCGCCATCGTGCCGGCGGTTTTAAATGAATTATTACTTGTAATTAAATAACAAAGTGTCCTAGTTAGCGGCTAAAGTTAGCTACGCTCGCGCTTCATAACAAAACCAACGAGAAAAACTTAAAACGACAAGCAAACAAATAACAGGATCTCTGTTAGACGCAACTACGCAAAACCGAGCTGGTCAACATTACAAAAACGACATTTTTCATTTTACCGCGAAAAACAGCCCGGCGGCCGGAAGTGACGTCACCGGAACAGGAAACTGGTGGAAGAGATTTAAGATGATAAAATACAAGCTCTTATTATTCTCTTTATGGACGTTTCTTGGCTTTAACATTTCCCCCCAAATTGTTTAGTATGAATACTTAAAAATAAATAAATTATACTAAACAAAGTTTTGTGTTAGCATATGTTGTTAAAGAACAAGGCACAAAAAACATACACAAAAAAATAAAATAAAACACTTTTATAAAACCTATCAATTTCAGGTCCATAACATTCAAACCTATTATTTTAATTCAAATTCTACTCATGCTGTTCTACCACCTGTTGAAAGGGACGAGGCGACAGTGGAGTAGAACAACTTAGATTTGTGCTCTGAGGTCGTTCATTTCCTGTTGCTTTTTCAACTGGTGGAAATATTTTAAATAAAATAAATCAGTCACTATAGCAACATTCTGGATTTCATCATTTCAATTTGATTTTTTATTCATTTTCATTTTTTATCAAGAGGGAATCATATTATCAAGAAACTTACGGACAACCTGGAATATTCACTTTCAAGACATTCAGGTCATTGAAAAACAGAAACTCTTCAGTCAGATGGTTCTATGTAACACACTGATCGCTACAGGTGATCTTATGGTATTTGTGATGATGTTTATGCAGAATCTTTTTTGTTTCTTTTTAAATCTTAGATCTTCAGAGACCAGCTGAATTCTGACTAAATTCAAACATTGCACCTTTGGACTCAGTTTACTAAATAGATTGCTTCTAAAAATAACTGGTTGCACCGGATTTTATTTAGGGGTATCAGCAAATCATGTATTAATTAAGACTAATTGCGTGTTATCTGCTGTAATGTTTTCTAATAAGCACAAGAAATATCAAATTAAAGTGTCAAAATAATTTTAAAAATACATAAATAAGATAATTTATGTAGTATGATCAATTTAGAGCTGTAAAGTTGACAGTAGAAATAGTATATATTTTATGTGTTTGTGTTTATATCTTTTCTATTATTTTTTATTTTACTTTTTGTTGCAAAGAAAATACTCTAGATGGGGCTTCAACAAAGTCTGTGAAACTGATAGAAGTCCATACAACTAAAGGCAGTTTAATTTGCTTTTCTTAGTCTTTATATTTTTACGGAGCCCCTCTGGTGACATAGGTGAAAAAATATATTACGAGATCCTATTCTATGGCCACGACTTGTTTATTAACACAGCACAGCAGAATAACAGAGCAATACTGTGGAATGATTCTACAGGATGACATAGATGAGGCACATTTATTTTTAACCAAATTTAAACCATTTTGTATTTTTTATTAATTTTTATTGTAAATATGTTGCATATTTATTCAACAGCTTCTAGGTCATGGGTTCAATTTGGATTAAAAAAAGTGTGCCCCATCTATATGGAAAGCTGTTTCATTCAAAATTAATTAAATAAATATTTCATGAAATGCAAAATTAATATCACCATGAAATAAAATAAAAATAAATATTTAAAGACAATACAAATTTTATTTTTATTTTTTAAAATTTTTATTTATTTATTTCATAATGGAGTTTTATTTTATTTAGTGACGCTTTTATTTTGTAACGACGCTTTGCTATTTCAGCGGCTTTTATGTCAAAACCCCTTTTTCATTTAAAGTTGTTTTTATTTCATGTTCGTATATATTCAAATGAAGGGGCGGAGTCTTCTCTGTGGGGGCGGGGTCTTCTCTGTGGGGGTGGGCTCGTCTATATGGGGGCGGGGTCTTCTCTGTGGAGGCGGGGTCTTCTCTGTGGGGCGGCGCTGGTCAGGATTGGCGGAGTGAACCTGCTTCCGTACTCCATCTCTTCAAGATGTAGACAATGTTATATTCTTGTTTGATGATAACCAGCCGTCTTGTATTGCTCAGACACTTTCATTAAAGTCTCTTTTCATGGTTATCCTCACACAGGTTTCTCACAGGTGTGTTACCAAGACTCTCTTCTTCTGTTGTCCTATTTGGTACATTTATGCATTACATTAACTCACGATTGCCACCTAGTGGACATAAACATAATGCATTTAATCATCACAGACAATAATTTTCTCCAAAAAACATTCCTTCTCCGCATTTTTCCCCATCCTGTTTTTTTCTTTTGTTTGCTTATTTACAGATTTTATGTCCTCTTCAATAACTTGTTTGTGTTTTACTTCTCTTAGAGGAAATGTAAACACACACACGAAAGGAAGAGGGCGTGGCTTGTTAGACAAAATCAAGCTCCCAACTAAAATAAACCCAAAACTTTCTATTCTGCCAGCCTCTCTGAAACAGCCCTGACGCAGGCAGCAACCAAAGCTTGTATAGATGAATGTTGAGAATTATATTTATGTTTTCGTATTTGTAGTTAGTTTGTGTGGCTTATTATTTCACTGTACCATTTTTACATCTATTTTTTTTCACCACCAACCTTTACTAACCATTTAAACAAGTTTGAAAATGAGATTTGGTTCTGCAATGGAAGGCTGTTGGTCTTGCTGTAAAGGTTTCAGTGGATAGTTTGATGTTTGTGCTCTGTAGTCACCCAGCGGCTAGGTGGAATACAATAGACGGGTGTAGTGGGGTTGGGACATAATTGTCATAAATAAAGGACCTCTGGAAACTTGTCGTGTTTTTCTTTCTCGTACTTTAGTTAATATCTCAATTTTGATTAATAATACAATTTACTACCACACAATTAAATTTTGACCTTCAACGCAAGATTGCGTAAAATCGTAATAAAGTGTTTGCTGCGCGGTCAGGGACGTTCCTCTTTAACATCCTGATCAACACCAGGATGAAAGACGACCAGTGGTGCCATCTACACCTGCCAGGGGCCACAAGGAGACGGTAATGTATCAAATGTTTTATAGACCACAATTACGTTTTCCTTGTAAACCATAGTATCCCACATTTAATTCTTAGGTTAGCATAGAGCTTTCTACAGAATTTCTGTCGAAAGTTGGAAACTATTAAAAGAAGGTAAACATTCTGTTCTCTGCCCCACGATTTATGTACATGTGGGAGTTTTGTAACATGACCACATGGTGAATCTTTTGTCATGGTAACACCACCTGTAAGGTTAAAATAAATGTGACTTTTTTTCAATGTAAACTGGTTATGATTGAAAGCTAGACCTGGGTGCTTGGGCTGCTGTTCACCCTGGTGGTTTGTACCATTTGTATGTTTTTCTCTAATTGTCTTCCAGCAATCAAAGCTGGATCCCCAAGGACTAATTGACGGATGTAAGAGAAAGTTGGCCACCATTAAGGGTTTAGTGTAGAGGACAGTTCTTTCACAAAGACTTGACTTGACTAACTTAGTTTTGTTTTAAAGGCCACATCTATCCAGGCCAAAAAGCACCGGATCCAAGTTTGCATATGATCCAATGGTAAATCATGTTTGATGGCGTACACAACACTAAGACAGCATAGACCTGTAAATAGACTGCATGCGGTTACCTGAAAATAAAACGGGTAAACTGCAACATCAACTGAGTGATAATTCAATGCCCTTATGGAGATGTTTATCACACAGGTTTGCAGTTGGTGTAACTGGTTAAATGTGGGTAAACAAACCATTTAAATAAGCTGTTCACTTACCCATCAGAAACAAAGACTTTTTGGCCTTGTTTAGGTATCAGGGGCAGTTTTCTGGTTAATTGCAGAACATACCCTCATAACTGCTGTAAGAAGTCACACTCTAAAGTCAGATCCGGTGTGTCAAACTGACGTCTGCTGCAACCAGCATGTCTGGGGCTTCAGACTTGAATGCACTTTTGACAATAACCTGATCTTCTGTCAACAAAATAGATTCAAGCTTGGAGATTTTGTACTTTGCTGTGTTTTTTTCCCCTCCCCTCCAACCCCATGTGGGCCGGTTCATGGAATAAAGGCATTAAACATTTTGTAAGATTTGATGTTACAGGTTCTCCAAATCAGGAATGCATCAGGAAGTCTTCATCAGATAATTCCTTACTTTTATTTCCCCATTTCAGCACCCCTGGATGACCACCTAAAGAGAACATGTGCTGTTTAACATTAACTTTTTTTTTTTCTTTGCAGGAAATCCTGATTTTAAAATGTAATCATGTAGTTTTGAGTGTTTAGCAGGAAATTTATTTCAGGAATGTGACTTTCTCAATGCAGCAAGTTCATCAAAGATCGGCTTCAGGAGAAGAAATTATTTTACTTAACGGAAGAGGCATTGAATGGAAAACTAAGAACTCAAGTCTGAGATTGACTGGCAAACCCCCCCCCCCCTGAACCTTATGCCAGCTGGAGATGGGCACCTCCCCTCCCCCAACCCCAGAAGGATAGTCTGATATTGGAAAGCTGGTTGAGGCTCATGTGACCAAACTGATGGAAAATCAAAGCTCCATAAAGGAAGGATAATTCCATGCACAAACTAAACTGAACATTGTTTTTCATGTGGTGCAAAAGAAATGTTCTGGTATTGCTTAACTTCTCAACAACTACGCCGTATATTTGCATTTAAAACAAATGTCTGACTAATGGTCAACATGAAGGCATTTAAAATATGCATCGCAGCCCAGGAAAGGAGGGTAACAAAAGAGTGCACCATTGTTGCAGTGATGCTTGTTCTCTCTCATGAATCGTGTTTCAAAACTGGAATTTTCAGAAGTTTAAGGCCATCTGAAGGTGCTTCTTCCAAACTGGTAGCATCTAACTTGTGAAAAGGGTTTTATATTGAGGCAAAAATAATATGGGAATGAATAAAATATTGCACACTAGCATGTAATTGACTTTTCTTCTGCCCCTCAAATGTGTAAGGATTGCAGCCTTTTCTACAAACGTTGATTTAATGGATTGTACAAACTACCTTGCTCATTCTTCCCCCTCTCCCTTTTAAGAAGCCATCAAAACTTGCTCTACAAAATGATTCAAAGCTTTCAGTTCCTGTTTCCAGAATCAACCGCAGCATTAAATACTTTTCTATCAATGGTAAATGAACACAGATTGACCCTTCAAACTTGGAGTGGTTATGCAATGCAAATCTGTACAAAGGGAGAGAGACAGTGGAATTTGTTTTGCTGGTTATGTATTTGACTTGCCCTTGAAGATGGGAGAAATGGGTTACTTGTGAAAATGGGCATTAACAGCCCACTGTGTTGCATTCAAAGGAATAATCCACATCAAACCTCATGAACAAAGGACCAAAGGTTGCAACTACTTGTTATATGCATAAAAGATTCTATGGTAAAGGTTGACCAGCAAGGAGAGATTGTTATAGTAGCAGGGTATTACGAAGACTAAGGATGGAAATGTAGCACTTTGAGATTTGAATCTCTGCATATTTGTTTTTATTCTACAAGGAGACTTTGAAGCCACTGGATGGACCAAATCTTGCTGCAGATGTGGAAGGAAATTAGGGATGTTTTGTGATGTACATGGTTACCATGTGGTTGTACTTGAAGCCCAACACCAGGAAAGGTATGTTGCTTGTTCCTAATCCTCCAGCCACTAAAGTATTTGAGGAATTGGGTAACTGAGGTAAGTAAACAAACGTACAAAATTTCCCTCAGGATTTTTTGCTGCACAAAAAACAAAGTTATGAGTTATAATCTTGCATTAACTACCAAATGATACTTTATTCATTTTTAAATTATTGCCTTCAGTCTTTTTTTTTTTGTTTTTTTTTTTTTTTTGTTGTTGAAGGTGATTAAAACTGGTACTCTGAGCTGGGATCAAACTTTTGTAGGAAATCCTCAGTAAAAGACTATACTGAATGAAGGGTAACAAATTCATGCATTATGTACTATTAGATTTTTGTACAGTAAACTGAGTAGTTAAAAAAAAAAATGCTCAGGTTTTTTTATTTAAGATCAGAAAGCTGAAAGGCCGGGTTGGAGTTAACAAGAACAATTACCATTTGGTGAAATGTATATGTGATCGTGCAAACAAGTACCTAGCACCAGGATCTCTAACAATATTTCAAATGTATTGCTCAAAAGCTCAGTCATTGGAGTATTGTCTCTAGTGTTCTTGTAACTACAGCAAAAGCGGTTTCTCTCGGATGTGCCACAGGCTCTGAAGGTAAGTCAGATTTCAATTGGTGACGTGGAAATGTTTAAGTGGAGCGTCAGATTGGTTGCTGTTAGACTATTGGAAAGCAGTGATGTTTGGGTAATTATGTTTTGGTGTCAAAAATTCATTTAAAGACAAACCAGAGTTTGTCAAAAGGGAAAATGAAATGACAACTGGTTTTATTTACAAAGGAACTTCATTTGGGTAAAATATTTTTTCAATTTACCTGTTTGTATACTCTGAAATGATGCAAAACAAGATCACTTCCAAGGTTGCACTGTAAAGGTTCTCAACTTTTACCACAAAGGGAAATGCTTAAATTCAATGGGTATCTGCAGCAATCTAGTTCACTTATAAATGTGTGACTGTGCCAAAGCTTGGATTTCTGCAAAACTGGTATTGGTAAAAAGCTGGTATCAAAGGCTAATGGTCTTCATCACAGGGACAAAATGTGCAACTGGCTCATAGCTCAAGAATAGCCTATACTGGGTTTTAAAACCTGTTTTTTCAGTTCACTTGATATTTTGTATTCTCTGATAATTAAGGGGTCTAAATGCTAGTGAAATTCTGCTTGTTACAATGGGTCATGAAATGGTGACGCAATTAACGGAGATGTCAGAGTTAAATGGTAAACAGTTCTTGAGTTGGTATTCTTTTTAAGGTACATTCAGGGATTAACAATGGCGTTGCATGAAACCACACCAAATTAAATTACTTGTTTGTGTAGGATCTGTCTACCACCCAAAAAGCAACTTAAAACGTTACTTTACTGTTGAGCAGCCATTTTTAAAGTAGTTTTTGGCTCTAAGTTATTTGGTGAAGACAATACATGGACATGCCACGTTTGTACCCAGTGTCATGTTCTTCAATATGGTTTCTAAAGGTCTGGTAATTTGAGTGGGTTAAATGAAACATCCAATGATCAAATGAACCACCTTTTGGCATGTTTGTCTAGTCTCTTGGAGGGGGGGGCAGAAATATTTAATGGAAGTAAAGGTTGATTCTCTAAAGAAAAGTTACTTGCCATCTTGGAACAAGTTATCAGCTTTTTGCTGCTTACACTTTAAAGGTCAACATGACACCTGTGTTCATGTGAAAATTCTATTGTGCTTGTTCTTTTTTTTAATTTTTTTAATTTTAATTTTAATTTTATTTTTTTTTGTATCTTTTAGGTTACCCTGCATGCCATTTCCTGGATCGTCCCTGTTGACGCCAGACGTAATTTTTTTTTTCCCCTCCATGGGCTGCCACCTTATCGTGGTGGAGGGGTTTGAGTATCCCTGTGATCCTAGGAGCTGCTTTGTCAAAGGGTTTATGCCCCTTAAAGGGCCAAGCGGGTCCTAGGGGAGGGATCAGACTAAGTGCAGCCCAAAAAGCCTTTATGATGCAAAATATCAGTGGTAATTATGTATTCTTGCCTCGTTCCAGGTGCCTCCTTTCATGCAAACTCTAGCTGCGGGTTTGCTTGTAGCTCCTAGTCTTACAACCTTATTGGTATGCCCCCAATTCAAATGGACACCAAGAATGTTGACAAGACACAAGGCTCTGAGCGAAGACTACTTAATTGTTGTCTTCACAGCTCCGGAACTGAGGTTTACACATTTTTCAAGTTATCTGGTGGGACACTCAATTTAATAAACTTACTTGCTCTAAATCTAAACTTTGTAAAGGATCCAATAATTCTACTCCCTTAGTAAAGTTCAAATTTGTGGATTAGGATTCTGGATTTTAGTAAAGTTGTTGGAAACACTGTAAATGCAGCTGTGATGGATAAACCAAAGAGTGGGGGCTAAATGTCAAGTTCTGAAACTCTAGTCTCTCTCTGCTGCTAAATAATCCTTTTAGGTATTTTGCACTGCAGAGGAAGTGTATTTTCTTGCATAGTATGAATGTGAACGCTCAAAAGTAGCATAGAGGTAATCTGAGGACTAATCTTTTCTCTAAAAAAAAATGCTAAACTTCCTGAGAACTTTTGAATATTTAATAGCTTGTAGAAAATTAGATCATGGTAATGGTCTGTGGGTCCGGATATGACATGTATTATGTCCTACAATATCCCAAGTGATTAAGCTGTGTTTTTATGCTGCAGGGGGAAAAAATGGGAAATTTGACTGCCGTGCTGGCATCAATAACTGGACTGATTTTGATTGGTAGTGAAACCCTGACCAAAGCCAGATTACTTGTCTCTTTAAATTTAATTCAAGTTTACAATGTGGCCCATTACTAAAGATTTCCTATTTAGTAAAATGTAGCCATTTGAGTAATTATACCAATTGAAGAGGATAACTTTCTTGAAACTAGATTAAAAGTTCTAACTGGATTCAAAATTAGTTACAGTTCTGTGGAGTTTGCCCACTAATTTTATTTATTTTCTCACTTTTTAGGTGCGCTGCTCTGTAGCATCAGGTTTCCCAGTCTTGCCACAACCTTCAGGTCAGATGTCTAAACCCTTGTGAAGGAGTTGGTTAGCTGGCAGTTTGTTTCTGGTTGAGGTCCAGGAAAGAGGAACTCTTCCCCACCAGCCTATGTAAGATTGATCCAGAGCCTCCGACTTTATCCAGCAACAAACACAACTTCGAAGAGATCAGGATAGTCTAAAAACGTCACTCCAGCAAGATCTACCACCTATGATGTTAAAGACATAAAAATATGCATCAAATGGATCTTCCCATTGAGAATGAGTGTCAAATCAACTGTCAATAGTTCCTATAAACCATAACATGAGTTCATAGCATGTTCAGACTGCCAGAACAACTAAAGGCTATTAAAGAACTTTTGCTGGCGAGTGGTTGAAGAATTGTGAAGATTTTGGAGACATTGTTTTTTTTCTCCCCCAAGATGGGACAGTTTAAGAAGTTTCAGTATGATGTACTACTGTTTAAGTAAGCACTACTTGTGCTGCTCTTTACCTTCACTAAATAAGATGGTGGAATTCTCTTAATGATGCATGTTCATTTGTAACTATCCATACAGAACTTGTACAGTATTTCACTTAATTTCTAATAAGATAAATGATGGAGGAATATATTCCTTCTATTGCCAACAATGTTCTAAAATGTTTAACAATTTGCCTCTGAAGTGGAAAAAGTGGCGTATCCTCTTGGATATTATAACACTGGGTTAAGCCATGTTTCGATTTAATATTAAAATTACCTCATGAATTTCTGTTTCTAAGGGCTCTGGAGTCAACGGATGGTCACCTATGTGGGACATGTTCATTAAACCTGATGGTAATTAAGAGATGCCTGGTAATTCAACCACACTAATACTAAACTCCAGATACACATTTTAAAGGTTCTTTAAACCTCTAGCGAGGAAAGTTGTTTGTATCTTATACCTTGTTAAAATGTTTCCTCTATGCTTTCCTTGTATGAAAATAAATGCCTCCATTCTCTCCAATTGGGACCTGAGTTGGTTTTGATTTCAGCTAGATTTTTTGGGTCATTTCATATATAGTTATATAGTAGTTTATTTTTTTATTGTAATGGTAATACATTATGACAAGTTTTTTTTTTAAGCTGTTTGCATTGTGTTTAAGAGAAAGTATTTCAAAGAAAATTATAGTACAACAAATGATCAGTCTGTTCTTGTTCTTCACTCTATTACTGTTTTTGTGCCGGCTGTCAGAACTGTTGCTGACTTGTTCATGACTGATACTGACCTTGTAAGCTTTCATCTTTTGAGCAACATTAATAAACAAGTGTTTCTCCACTAATTATGCTTTTTTTTTTCTCCATTTTTTATTTTTATTTTTTACTAGGTTCAACTTAGTAGGACTAATGAAACCAAGTTTATATTGAGAAAAGCTTTTTAAAAAGCAAAGCATGACAATTACTGGCTGAAATTGGTGTAGTTCTTTATTTATTTATTTTCACCTTAAATATTTGAATCCAGAGATGTAAACATACAATATTATATCGTTTTTTTTCTGGAGCAGAACCTGGATCAGTAGCGGCTACCCGTGAATGGAGGTTGGAGAAGATGGGGGAAAAAGCACAGGTGAGTGAGTTACTTGAGAAGGTTTACTTTGTGGTTTAAAGGGTAATTGCAGGAGAATGACATCTCTCAGCCGGTTCCTCCACGGTGCCTGTTTAGCACAACACCAGACCAGGTGCAGCGTTTTACTGTGAGGGGCAAAAAAGGATGAATAGTACCACATGAGAAGGAGCCAGGTTGTCCTCCAGCAGCATCTTGGAGATGGTACAAGGTAAGAGTAATCCTTGAATGAGCTGGAAGTGTAGAGCAAAAGAAAACCATATTGCAAGACTGAATTGTTCCCGACTGGAGCGGATTCATTATAAAAAAAGGTTTTCATCCTAGCCTTAAAACTAGACTGTTTCTACCTCACTGACTCAAGTTGGGAGCTGAAATATCTGCCTCTCATTCTGTATTTAATCAGAAACAGATCTCTGATGAATGATGGGGCATGATTGAGTTTTTATTTTTTTAGTAAGCATCTTAAATGATTATCTGGATTTGTTCGCCAGTAAAGGCACGCTAAAATTGTGGAGACCTATTTTTAACAGTCATGGAAAACCCTTTAGCAATTTGGATCAGTTTTAAAAAAATTTTTTTTTTTTTTTTTTTTTGTGGAATAATATGGACTTCTATGGACTGCCTGATGAAGTTAGTTTCAGCCTTGAAGTAACAAACGCATTAACTAGTTTTTCCACAATCAGTCCAGGACAAATATTTTTGTCTTTGTCAATATTCCAGAGATGAAAGGAGGAAATCTTTTTGACCTGGTTGATATGGGATTTAAATTACATCTTGGTCAAAAATAACAATACTGGAGGTCACTTAAAGGCCATACGGGTCAAGGGATTGACGAAGCAGTTTTTTTAGTTCTGGTCCAAAGATAACAAGTTTTGTCTTCAGGTTTTTAAGAGCAAACGTTTTAGTAATAGTTTTATTTAATTTTTACAAGTTATGCATGTAATCTATCAAAATAACTGTAATAAAAGGGATTTATGGATGACTCTAGTTGACAGTCATCAGCATCAGAGTTATTCATTAAGATGCTTGCTCAATTTCTTTTTAGCTAAATTTTTAAATGTTCGGTAAAGGAAGATGAGAAGTTTTTTAGTTTGTCTTCTAGGTCAAACAAATATTTCCTAAGAGTTCAATTACAGTTACCTTACAGACCTGTGATATCCATTTACGAAGGACAGATTAATTATATCTGAAATGTTTATTAATTTGTTTTTTGGTTGTCTAGTAGTAACAGATTAAGTAATTTAGTCGCTTCTTCAGTGTTTTTCAAAGGTACAACCATGAAGAAAAGCAATGGCTCAATCTGCAGCGTGTCAAATCTCACAGTATTCAGCTTTCAGTGCAGGTATTCAGATCTGTTAGTGTTTCAGCCTTCATATATCAGCAATGAGAAAGACAAGAGCAAGGTTGTATGGTGAAAACGGCCCACTGCTGATTCCAGACTCACATTTTGGCCCACATTAAACACTGCATGACTTAATGATGTACGTCAAAGTGTAAAATCAGTTTTTTTTTTTGTGTAACCGAACCTTTCACTTCAGCAGGTAGATTCTAAAACAATGCCAACGCACAATCAGCTCTTGGAAAATGTAATGTTAGTATGTTTATGTTGATTATGATGGTGTATTATATTTGCCATAAGTAAACATTTTTATCCGTTTTATCCTGAAAAAAGAATCAATTCTTAAACTCTATTTTTTTTCAATTATAAAGCTTAAGAGAGAAAATTAACTGAAACAAAACTGTTGCAGCCTAAACAACATTTTGATTCCCTCTAAAATGGGCAAAGAAAACATTCCTGTTAGTTGCTATTTAGAATTGATGCATTTAAATTTTATTACTGAGTCTCTCCCTTTTAGTTGTATATTGCATCTGATTGTATCTAGCGTGGATTGTATCAAAGTTATGAATGTCCTATCGCTCAGAACATTTTCGCATTTATTATTTAACCTTAAAAATTAATTGAGCATTGAATAGCTCAATAATACAGAATATGAATCAAAGTAAAGATTTGGATCTGGTGTTGAGTAGACGAAATTGGCAAGAAATGTCATCAATATGCAACTAAAAGAACTTTAATTAATTTTCTCCATTTACATTTTTAGATAAATTTGTGACAGGAGGACATATAAGATCACTTCTGTTAAAAAACGGGATACCTCAAAGTGTGAAATAAGGAACTTATTGCAACTTAAAATTATTATACCTCTCAAAAGATCCATAGAATTTAGCACAATCAAGAAATTTAAACACGTTTAACCAATTTGCAGAGTAAAACCTGTTTATCAGAAATCTAACCTAAATGGCACTCAGCTTAATGAGTCTTGTGATGACTCATTAAGCTAACGTGAAACAATTGAGCCCTGTCAGTAAATGGTTTTCAGATGAAAGTTGGACAAAGAAAGATTAAAGAACTAAATTAGTTTTGTGCTTTTGACATTAAAGTTTTCAGTTTTCGTAATCTGCAGTGAAGGTGAACTGCCACATATTTTCTCCTAGAATAACTCTAGATATATTTTAACTGTTTTGTAGGATGTTACCCAATAAATGACCACAGCTGCTGTTCGGTTTGGCTTTGCAGGAAACCCTTTAGCGTTACAAGCGTAACACAAAAGGTGAAGGAAGTTGTTGGCTGC